>JAFFST010048271.1:6249-28790 GCA_022414735.1 Noturus placidus | reverse complement strand
TATATCAATGGATTAATTTAATAGAAGTATAGAATTTAATTATTCTATAATTTATTAGAATTATGTTTTGACCGTGGCTGGGTGTTCATCTGGTTCATTTCCACCGTCAGTTAGTTATTATCAATCACAGGTATAAGGGTACAACCACATTATATAGTAATGACAACATACAGTACATATACTATACAGTAACCACAACATACAGTACATATACTATAAAAATTTTAAAATAAATCATAGTAATCATAAACACTTTGGTATGCAGTGTAATTCCCCTGTGGAAATGAGTGCCTGACTTCCATTTGATTCATTTCATGCCTGACTTTCATTTGAACTCAATTTTTGCCCAAAAAGACTAATTCTAATTTAATGGTGGAACATGTCCACACTGATCGACTGCTTGAGGCCTGGATCTTTGGAAACTCACCTACTTCAAGTAGATAAAATTCATGTCCAGTGCTAAAGAAATTTTATTTTCAAATACTGCTTTTATTACCACTTGACAATTGCCTTCATATTTCCCAATGCATGCAAACATTTACTCAGCATCAGCTCATGTGCTCTGTTTACAAATGAAACAGGAAACCTGAACTGCAACCGTGTTGTTTATTTCACTGTGAATTCATGCTCTTACTATTCCATTTCTAAAAACTTTTGTTCACTGTAGGAGGTTGAGCTATCTTACTAGACATCAGGTTTAAAATAAAGAGATAATGCTTAGATGAATTTGCTTTTTTTATGCAAAGATTTTGTAAAATGGCTGAGGATCACCAGGAAGGACTAGCTCAAAGTAAAGCTGCATGGAATAAGCAGGTGGTCAAAAAAGATGTATGTCTTTCTACTTAGCAAACATGTGTATGTTATGGTGTTGAGACAAACTGCGTACATTGCAAACGACACATATTATTCAGATTAGTCTTGTAGGATACAGCAATTTATATACTAGGTTATTAGAAAACCTGCCTTTTACCAATAAAATAGAAAACGAGCCAGTCTACATATAAACCTTGAATGAGGTGCTTTGAACACTCCAATATTAACCGACACCACCTGGAAACCACGCCCCCTCCCCCATCTCACATTCACTTGATGTTCTGTACCTCGTACCTCGCTTTAGGTCAAGGTAAGCCATTATAGAATGTTTAGAGTGAAATATAATTTATCAGTGTATGTTTAACTTACAGTGTATGTCTAACACTAGACAAGAACATTAGTTAAATATATTTAACAGTTAACATTAGTTAAATATATTTATTAGGGAGGCCACTGAAAAAAGGGTGAAAAGGTCTAAAGTTTTATAATTATTATCAATTTGTATAGCGCTTTTTTACAATGGTACATTGTCTCAAAGCAGCTTTACAGAAATATCATTTTTACATTTACAAGCGACTTACTAATGAGATCACATTCACACACCAATGGTAGCAGAGCTGCCAGCTTGCCATTGGGGGCAACTTAGGGTTCAGTGTCTTGCCCAAGGACACTTCGGCATGGGATCACCCGGGCCGGGATTCGAACCGCCAACCCCACGGTTAGTGGATTAGTGGACAACCCGCTCTACCAACTGAGCCACAGCCGCCCTAAAGAAAGACCTAAGAAAGATTAAACTATTATGAAAATTAGAAGAGGATTATCAACGCAGTGGTAGCTCAGTAGTTAAGACGTTGGACTTCTGATCGTGAGTTCAAATTTCAGTACTGCCAAGCTGCCACTGTGGGGCCCTTGAGCACGGCCCTTATCCTCAAATATTTAGTTGTATATACGAGATAAATGTAAGATGCTCTTGATATGGGTGTTGTCAAGTTGCCCTAAATGTAAACTTGGTTTTTTTTTTGCCTTTCTGTACCGGTTAATGCTTAAATGTGCTCAAAGACTTTGAGCAGCAGCATTAGTGACTCCGGTCTATCATTTGATGCTCATGTAGATAATATTACTAAGGTAGCCTTCTTTCATCTCAGAAATATCTCTAAGATAAGAAATATATTATCACTACATGATGCAGAGATATTAATTCATGCTTTCGTCACCTCTAGACTAGATTACTGTAATGCCGTACTGTCTGGATGTTCCAGTAGAAATATAAAGAAACTCCAGTTAGTCCAGAATGCAGCTGCTAGAGTTCTAACTAGAACTAAGAAATATGACCATATCACCCCGATCTTATCCACACTGCATTGGCTCCCAGTTAAATCTCGCATAGATTTTAAAATACTATTACTAACCTATAAAGCACTAAAAGGTCTCGCACCACAGTACTTGAGCGATCTTTTAGTCCTCTATGATCCTCCACGCCCACTTAGATCCACAGATGCAGGCTTTTTGACTGTACCGCAAATAGTGAAGGCTACAGCAGGGGGAAGAGCCTTCGCTCATAGAGCTCCACAGTTATGGAACAGTCTTCCATTAAGTGTTCGGGACTCAGACACAGTCTCAGTGTTTAAGTCTAGACTTAAAACGTATTTATTCACTCTAGCCTACCCTGACTAGACTTTCCATCATGCTAAATCGCAGTGTTAACAATCATTTCTCTCCCCCTCTCCTTCTGCCGAGCTACACATGAGATTATGGAGATGTTGGAGATCCTGGTCCTTTCTGCTCTCAAAAACTTCATGATCGGTCTCGACGGTCCTACTTCTGGATGGAGCTCTCATCTACTCCAAATCCAGACTGCTGGGAAAAAGGCTTCTCTGAGCCAAACAGATTACATTTAAACCAATAATTGTCTCTTTAAGAATATCTGTTGTTACTCAGATGAGGATGGGTTCCCTTCTGAGTCTGGTTCCTCTCTAGGTTTCTTCCTCTTAAACATCTTAGGGAGTTTTTCCTTGCCATTGTCGCCACTCAGTGTCTTTCTCAGTTTGGGATAATTACTCATTTTTACTGTGTGTGTACTGTGTTTCTAATCCTGTAAAGCTGCTTTGTGACAATGTCTATTGTAAAAAGCGCTATACAAATAAAATTGAATTGAATTGAATTAGCACTGTAAAATGAAAGTCATGTGGACATTACAGACGTAATTTTTAATAATGGTTTATATAAAAAAATGCATTGTTGATGGGGTTTTCTGATTGTTTTTTTCTTTTTATAATTATGCATTCTGCAGAATCACCTAAATATGCAACATCCAGCTGAGATTTAGTGATTGATACTGCTACCAAAGTAGTCGTCCATATATTACGTCATCAAATTTTCATTTTAACCCCTCCTCCCCCCATGTCATCTAACGTCATCAGGCCCTTTCCCCCCCCCCCCCCACCCCAACGATGACGTCATCATCTTAGATGTACACTTTTACTTTTTTACCTTTACTTTTAGGGGGTCTGGGGCTACCATGTGTGGTTCGGGAATTATCTCCTAATATTTTGTACTTTTTAAAAATGCCACAGAAATACTGACGTCACACGCACATCCTGTGGTGTATAATACGTATAATACGCCACAGGATGTGTGTGTGATGTTACTATTTCTGTTTGTTTGGTTGTTATTTTGGCCACTTGCAAATATTTCAGTAAGCAAATAAGTAAATAATGAACGTGACAGTGGTGACACTAAACACGAGAAAGATGCAAATACATAGATGACGTAATCACGTCTGTGAACCCCCCCCCGTCGTCATCAGACTTCATCATACCCTTCACCCCCCTCACCCCCCCTTGATGACGTAATATATGGACAACCCCACACAGTTCCAACAACACAACCGTTTAATATTATTATGCCCTCCCATACGCGCCTTAAACCTGATATGGTGCAAAATGTTTGCTTTCCTTTTTTTAAATGGTAAATCTCCAGCAGGAACAATTCTATATCACACAAGCCTAGTTCGAATGTTTCAAGTACACTCACTCATGCAATTAGGAATTTCCCATGTGACATTTTCATGACATTTTCATTTTCATGTAGTGCGTGTTGGAAATGAGATCTACATACACACAATCAGCTTGCCTATTTTTTAATACATTCCACATGAAACCCCAGTGAGACTCAAACAGCAACAAACAGCAGAACTGACTTTCTGCGAACTCTATATTTTACTATCCAGTCATGCTGATATACTGTAAGCAGCCTTCAAAAGACCAAATGGTTGTCTCTGAAGTTCTTCATCACCATCATTGCTATCTATCCTTATATCATAGAAGAAATTATTTAACATACTAGAGCTATGTCAGGATGTTCAACACTTCCATTGAACACACTTAAGTTTGACCATCTGATCATCGGCAAGTTGAGATAGAGGAATGATGTGTTGGACATTGTGTTGCTTTGGGTTGAAGAGCACAATTCAACAGTGCTAGATTTCCTTTAGATCTGGTTTACTGAGAAGTCAGTGAGACGTAGTGACGTACGTGTGTGTGTGTGTGTGTGTGTGTGTGTGTGTGTGTGTGTGTGTGTGTGTGTACGCGCTCCAGCACTGCAAACAAGACACACCTCAAAACTAAGATTACATATCCTTGTTATTACGGCTGTAACCTGTTCTGAAACGTACATAAACACTTAAAAACACATCATACACAGTTTAGTCAGATTAGAAGATTCTAATGAGCAGCAGTGCAGTGAAAGAATCACTAACTGTAAGAATACATAAGTCTTTACTTCACAATATAATATAATTTTAGTTATGAGTACAGGTAAAACAAGCCTGCTTAATACCACTCTAATATCTCCATAAATACTACCCAGATGGTAGGGTTGTAAACTATATAACATATTATTCATTACCATAATTTTAGACTTGCAACAAGCCTGCATGTACAGCTAACCTCTAACCCATAAAACAACATGGTTTTGATTAATCATGATATTTAGCTGATGCCACTGATGTTATAAATAATTTGTTGAAACTAACACAGACCAGTCTTAATGACGAAAACATGATTTTTAAATAGCTGACAGCTGATTTTGATTATGTAGATATGTGTTTGGGTCAAATCTGAAAGTAGTACAAGACATATTTTATATTTAAAACATAGAATTATTCATGCACTTCCATAAAATATTAACTTCAGGAAATAGACTCAATGGCTTGAACCTCTCATGCCCAATATACTAATCATCAGAGGGTGACATAGCACATCTGCAGGATCTGCAAGCTAAGCTAGCTAGATAAACTGAATAATGTAAAGCTAACTGAGCAAGTTAGTGATGAACAAAATCTTGGATGTCATGGCATATTTTCACACATTTGTCTGAGACTATGTCAATGCTAACTGAGATATTGTTACTACAGTCCCACTTATGGAGGACATGGGGTGTTTTTCAATTGTATATTGGCATATAAACTAAGAAGCCATATCATTAAAACCACCTGCCTAAAATTGTGTAGGTCCCGATTGTGCCACCAAAACAGCTCTGACCCGTTGAGGCATGGACTCCACAAGACCACTGAAGGTGTGCTGTGGTATCTGGCACCAAGACGTTAGCAGCAGATCCTTTAAGGCCTCCATGGATCAGACTTGTTTGTTCAACACATCCCATAGATCCTCAGATCGGATCAAGATCTGGGGAATTTGGAGGCCAAGGCAACACCTTGAACTCTTTGTCATGTTCCTTAACCCATTCCTGAACATGTTTTGCAGTGTGACAGGGCACATTATCCTGCTGAAAGAGACCACTGCCATTAAGGAATACAGTTGACATGAATGGGTGTACGTGGTCTGCAACAATGTTTAGGTGGTACATGTCAAAGTAACATCCACATAAATGCCAGGACTCAAGGTTTCCCTGCAGAACATTGCCCAGAGCATGACACTACCTCCAACAACTTGTCTTCTTCCCATAGTGCATTCTGGTTCCATCTCGTCCTCAGGTAAGTGATGCACATGTACCAGCCATCTACATGATGTAAAAAAAAACGTGATTTATCAGACCAGGCCACCTTCTTCCATTGCTCCATGGTCCAGTTCTGATGCTCACGTGTCCATTGTAGGACAGGGGTCAGCATGGGCACTCTGACCGGTCTGCAGCTATGCAGCCCTATTTGCAGTAAGCTGCGATGCACTCTGTTCTGACACCTTTGTATCATATCCAGCATTAACTTTTTAATCAAAGGGCGTGTGAGAGAGAGACAGACAGAGGGAAGGCTACTGTCACTATGGGTGAACCAGCTCCAGAGTACATAGTGTTTTGCACACATGGAGATCGAGCCTCAGCTACATAAGCTTTAGAGCTTTCCCAAACCATGTGTGTCACAGCCATCAGCACTGGCATCGTTGGTACTCGTGAGCTGAGCCAGTTTGGCATGTGAGGAAAAGCAGGAGACGGCAAGTACATAAAACACTTCTGCAAACGAAACTGTCCACTGTTTGACTTTGTCATATGAGGCTTCACTTGTTCCTCAGGCAAACACACTCCCTCGATACATAAAGGGTGTCTTCAGACTGAGAAACCACACATGCATTAAGACCCCGGACAGACAAATGAAGCCCAGGGAATTATAAACTCACTACAGGGCTATGTAAACACTGCTAATGTATACTGATAACACAGCACTTCATGTGTCATATATACTTTCTCATTCGGTTGTTTACTGATGTCATGTAACTAGGGTAAGTGTAAAATATATTACTCGTTGACATAGTGTCCATGTGGGGAAACATTCAATCCTAATGGACTGACAGGTCCAAATGCCCAGGTACACCCTTTTGGTTTTGATTCAAAAGTAAGGTGGGTAATATGGTATCACAGACAGCTGATGGAGTGAGCGAACACTGGCATGAAACCAGACTGGCATAACAGGCCAAGACTGGCATGACATCAAATTGGCAAAATGGGCTAACACTGGCATAATGGGCTAACATCTGATGAGCTACTTGTTACTATGCAATCAGTGAGACAAATCATTACTGTTAACAGGATTTCTTTAAAAAAAAAAAAATTCTAGAAGTAATGACAACACCATTATATTGTAATGTAATATAATACAACAAGCACATAATTATATCATATATTGCACTAACAACAGCATAATGGCATATCGTCCACCTCTAATTCAAGTCTCAACCAAACAGCTGCTTCTGTGTATCCATGTGTTCATGTGTAAACGTTTTGGTCTGGAAGGGGAAATGTAACAGGATTAGCTGATGGTGTTCATGCTTCACCTTCTACACCAGGCTGAAAGAGAGTATTACTGTATGAGTTGGGTTGGGTGAGACTGGACTCTTATTAGCCATCAGTAGTATTTAAAGAGAACGCCACAGAGGAGGTTTTAAAATAACTCAGAGGTTATGGCACATATTTGAGGGCCTTTGCTTTTGTGTAACACTAACACTGTTACTTAACAGATTAGAATTTTTTTGAAGGACAAGTCAGACTTTATCAGTAGTGAGCTGACAATTCTGGAAAACGTCTCGATTACTAAACAATGGAAAGTGCGGTAGACTGAATCTTGAGACACTGAACTAAGAACAAACATCGTATTTGCATCGTAATGCAAAACGTGCAGCTAATCAGGACAAACCCTGCTGCCTGGTCCACACACTGCAGGTCTTTGCTGTGTACAGAATATAATTAAGATGTGTACGGTTTATTTCCTAAACTACTACCCAGAACTGGTTTGCACTGTAGATTAGCAGGACAAATGGATAACCTCAGTCCAGTTCAGACAGCCTTGGCTCTACCAGCCCAGGTTTAACCAAACATGGTCAAAACTCAAGGGAGGGAGCAGGGGCAGCTGGCAGGGCTTTCTACACTGCTAGCATAAAACTATAGAAAAACATCCCAGCAAAGTAGGAATTTAAGCTGAGGAGATCAATTATAAGAGAAACAGTCTGCGAATATTGTGTCCTTCAGCAAAAAACTTTAAGAGAATGCAATATTAGGAGTGAATATTACTGTGACAGCTAATAATAGCCTGGAATGTTTGCCCTATTGCAGGTTCATCCGATTTCTTTCTCTCATTTCCGAGTTGATTGTGAGCTTTTATGAAGAGGAGGGGAGTGAGATTGACAGAAGCACAGCCAGACAGGGAGAGAGAGAGAGGGGCACAAGCATGACCAGAACTGAGGGAAAGCTCCACAACCCCTGAAATATGTACCTATAAGGAACGCTTCAGCAATTTATATCTTCTGCCTCGCTAATCCTGACTGATAAGGCAGCAGGAGAATTAGTGAGCATATTTTCCAGATTCACTGAAATAGAACACTGCCTTATACAGCGGCAGGGAAGCGGAGGGCAGCAGGGGTTAAATACAATTCCCCAGACAGCCCATGGAGCGAGCAATGATATGACGCACAGTCACATATCTGACCAAAAAACACAGCCTGAATAAAGACCGCATAAGCTCTCTATCAGGTGAAATGCATAGGTAGCAGAGGCTATGAGCACCTTCAAATGTTCAGATTGGAATATGTTTTCTCTTTATTTAAATAGTAAATCATCCCTTTAAAACAAATCAGTCAGTTAGACAAGGTCATAAAATGTGACATATCTAAGAGGAAACTGGTTAATGTGGTATATTTTTACCATTTCCACTGTTTATCAGGGGAAAAAAGAACAAGCTGTAATTTCTCAAAACATGCAAGTCCTTCTAAGAAAGGCCTACTGCAAAGAAAAGGTGGATTCAACAACAGGGGTGAGCTGTGATCTCTTTCATTTGATTGGCTTGCTCCTCCTCTCTGGCTTTTATGTTATTAGAGAGAGAAAACCTTTCTTGACAAACAAACACCACACAGATGTTGCTCGGCTCTGACATGGTCCATCTCCATGGCAACCCTATTCCAGGGGACTGCTTGGCCGTAATAGCCGACGCTCTGTTGCATCAACGCACTGTGACTTGCTGCACTCGTCTCCTGGTAGCACTTTACTGTCCAACTGGGATCCCTGTGTGTGCCCATGTTTAGCCACGTGACGTTTTTCATTCCAGAAGCAGAACTATGACCAAAACAACATGCATCTCCCTATGTTTTACGGTGCCTTTGTATAACATTGTAGTGCTCATGGACGATAAACATCATTAAAAAATGTGCAGTAGTGTCGGCAAATAACCATAAAGTTGTCACTCAATAACATCGATACAAACTCCAACGCATACTTCCCTCAATTACACAATTAGGACAACAAATAGTGCATTAACTACGCACATTTGTGTGAATTAATGCTGGACATATTGCTTGTAATGTGCCTTGTGATATTAATCATCACCCTGACAGCTAATGCTCTTTATCCTGTATAAACTAACAGTCATAAATGCTTATACTGTATGCTATGTATATAGAGTATTACATGTAACCTACATAATAAAATTACATAAGAAATATTAATGCATTTTTATACCAAAGCATTGTTGAATTCTCAAATCTGATTGGTCGAAATGTTTTGACTAATTTTCTATAACAGCACACGTGACAATATAGCTGGCTGCAATTAAAAATACAGATTTATTTAAATGTGCTCCTAATATGTTGTAACTTATAATAATTCATTCAAATGGGCTTGTATAGTGGATGATACACATAATTTAAGTCTAACAAAAATAAAAATAAAAACGTAGAATCGTTGCTCTGCGAAGGAGACACTTGTTTAATGTTTAGAAAAGAACAATTCACTCCTGATGTAAAACTGTTGATCCTAAAGCTTTCCTCTGCAGGACAAGATAACGTATGTTGCTGTTATAATGAAATTGATAGAAATATAAGCGGGTAATTTACAATGCGATCTTCTTTAACAAAAAAAACTGTACTCATCTGCTAATTGCTGTGGTATAAGAGAGATAAAATGCTATGTTTCTATACCAGCACAACCTGTAATGTTTCATTCATTACATAATGCATCATGTATCCATGATTAACTGGAACCATTAACACATTTTCATCTTTCAGTTAAAGTTCACATGTGACAATTCGGATTCATTTTATTCACAATAAACCGTTTTGAGATTTCTGTTTTTACATGACATTGTCATTAAATTAGCTTCATTAAAGTTTGACTTGTGTTTCCAGGATCATCAGCTTAAGGAATTGAAAGTTTTTGGTTATATTTTTGGTGGACACCAATGATTATTTTATTTACTCATGAAAAGATATTTAACAGATATGAATATTGGTTCAGTTCTACAAGCACAGCTTACACTTTTCCAAAATGGCAAACTGGCCTAGAGCAGTACGTGGTGAGGACTGATATGAGTTAATGCTGGAATGGCATTACATACTGCAGTCACCTAATTATATGTTGCTCTAGGGGAGTTTCATTAAATATGCCCTGGTATAAAATGCAGAAAAAATACAAATGGAAAACACGACTCATGTACAGTAATCACTGTTCGTGTACAGTGTTGTGTGTGTGTGTTTTTTTCTATAGTTTGTTAAACAAACCTTTACCCTACTATATGTTACTATCTACATCAGGGTGTCCCAACAGTCTCAATACCAAGGAGAAGTGAACACTTTTTAGCGAAACATCTTCTAAAATGTTTCATACGTATTTTTATGTATCGCGCGCCCCCCCAAATAGCATTTAAGATAGCCTTTGACAAAAGAAGACATTGAAATCATTTTCGTGGCTGGATTGGGAAGGTTGTGATGGACTTTAACACGAAACATGGAAAATACATCATACACAACACTTTGCCAAACTCACTAACAAGGTTGAGGACCAACCGAGAACCCACTGACAAAGGTGCTGGCAAGCATAATTCCCAATGTATGGAACAGAGTCTATTGATACCCAGAGAAAAGCTTAAGCCTGGACATGAGATAAAAAAAAACAAACAAAAAAACCCAACAACATGCAGGAGGCATACATCAGCACATATTCAGCAATGCTGGATGATTATTGTTCCAGTCACAGTAAGTTTGTCCTTCCAATCTTTTGACAGATTGTATAAGATTGTCAGTGGTTTGGCCTTCTACGATTAATTCTGTGAATTCATTCAAAGACACTCTAAACCCCAGTCTTACCAGACAGATGTTAGAGTTGTATCAGGGACAGCAAGATGACCGAGGACAGCAGGTGAGAATGTTCTGCAAACCGAGACAAAAATATTTACTATCAATGGAATAAAAAAGAAGTGACTAATGAGAACAACACATGGTCATTAGACACAAACCTAGTGCCAAGTTATGCATATGCATGGATTTATGAATATCTGGTGAAAATGTATCATAAAGCCACAAGTGTTATGTGCCAGGGGCTTAGTGGTTAGCATGTCCGCCTCACACCTCCAGGGTCCGGGGTTTGAGTCCCGCAAGGGCCATGTGTGGGCGGAGTTTGCATGTTCTCCCCGTGTGTCGGGGGTTTCCTCCGGGTACTCCGGTTTCCTCCCCCAGTCCAAAGACATGCATGTTAGGCTGATTGGCGTGTCTAAAGTGTCCGTAGTGTATGAATGTGTGTGTGAGTGTGTATGTGATTGTGCCCTGCGATGGACTGGCACTCTGTCCAGGGTGTACCCCGCCTTGTGCCCGATGCTCCCTGGGATAGGCTCCAGGTTCCCCGTGACCCTGAAAAGGAGTAAGCGGTTGAAGATGGATGGATGGATGGATGTTATGTGCCATGCTAGCAATTTTTTGGTGGTTTCTAATGGGTTTCAGATCAAGGAAATGAAATCCTTAATCATTTTATAGCCCATAGACTATTGAAGCAATCACACCTGGTTTTCTATCTGACTTACAGTATATGGTTGAAGCTCCAGTTAGAAACCTTCTTGTCTCCCTGATAGAATGCAAATATCAGTAATGAATGGTGCTTAATTTTTTTTATCCAGAAATGATTTTATATCAGGTAACATCATATGTGGTCATAAATATTCCCTTGATTAGATTAGCTGTTGCAAAACGCCAGGGCAGAACCTCATTCATTTACAAAACACAAGGGATTTTTTAAATAGAGAAAAAACAACATCAACACCATTAATTCCTCAAACTGCTCCTTTGGCACAACAGATAAATGGCATGGCAGTATAGGTTTCCCTGACCAGTTTTGGGTATTATCACAGCTAAAACCATCTGCTGCATCCAGTTATAATACATACAAATAAAAAACTCTTAAAATAGCATGTGGCAGGGAACTGGCAGGACCAAAGCTGCTGCACTTACAGAAGAAATAGTGGGATTAATTGTATAGTGATTGGTGTTCCCTGAAAAGAAAACAAAAGTGTTGCCAAAGCCACCTTCATTTTCATCACACTACTGAGATCAGAGAGATGCCTTGAGACAATTCCCTTCAACATTCATTAGCACAGTGTGGCTGATAGATACCACTCGAATCCTGTGAATGCGGTGATGAGGGTAACTTGGGCTTTGCTCACATACAGTAAATCACCCCAGGAGTCCATCATCCTGTGTAATCACTGGCAACAAGGTGAATTCCAACCTCTGAACACATCTTATTGCATTTACATTTATGGCATTTGACAAGGCACCCTTATCCACAGTGACTTACATTTATCTCAGTTGAGGGTTAAGGGTCTTGCTCAAGGGCCAAACAGTGGTAGCTTGACAGTGCTGGGGCTTGAACCCCTGACCTTCTGATCAGTAACCCAGAGCCACCACTGCCCTTTTTATTAAGGGACAGCAACTTGAGAACGGACTTTTTTGAAGCCAAGAGAGAGTGTTTGAACACAACAGAGTGTAGGAAAAAGAAACAGAGAAAGCTCCACTACTGCGGTCCCTGTCAGTGAGGGAAATTGTGTGAAGCTCTCCGGGTGCTTGCGTCACTATGGCCGTCCCTTGTGCAGCAGAAATGAGGTCTGCTGCTCGCTGTCTAATTCTGCATCGGTGCCTTTTTCAATCTCACTACACCGCACACCTCAATTCCCCCCACTGCCTAATTAGCAAATTTCATTAGACAGGTGGGAGCTGGGTGTTGAGGGCCAGCTTCAGTGGCAACTATTCCTGCTCACACACGCCAGCATGTGCATACACGTGACTCAGCCCAGTCAAAACCACTATCATTTGGAATGTGTGTGTGTGTGTGTGTGTGTGTGTGTGTGTGTGTGTGTGTGTGTAGTGAAGGGCTCTTTGTGTAGACCTGGATGAGGAATTAAAATTTGACTGTGTCCTCTGTTGAAACAGAACAAGGAGAATTCTCAAGCTATTATAATCATCATTATCACTGTGCTATAGTGATATTGGGATGTGAGGCTACGTCTACATGAATCCGGATAGAACTAGGGCGGCTGTGGCTCAGTGGGTAGAGCGGGTTGTCCACTAATCCACTAACCGTGGGGTTGGCGGTTCGAATCCCGGCCCGGGTGATCCCATGCCGAAGTGTCCTTGGGCAAGACACTGAACCCTAAGTTGCCCCCAATGGCAAGCTGGCAGCTCTGCTACCATTGGTGTGTGAATGTGGTCTCATTAGTAAGTCGCTTGTAAATGTAAAAATGATATTTCTGTAAAGCTGCTTTGAGACAATGTACCATTGTAAAAAAGCGCTATACAAATTGATAATTATTATTATTATTATAACTGTGTTTTCATTTTAAAACGCTCACAGTCTTCACTGATGTTTTCAAACGTTTTCCAAAAATTGCTCGTCGACACTGAAACATCTGAAAACGCTTTTATACTTATACCACATACTGCGCATGTGGGAAAACGTTAGAAGCTTTGGCCAGCGTCATTTCCGCCATGGGAGTTATTTAACAATGCAATCTAAAGGTTGCATTCTAAAGTGACATTCAGCTTTACAAAGCCATCAAACTGGTTAGCAGGCACGGCAACTGCTGTACAACATCGTCCACCATCTTGTTTGCGTTAAGTTGAATGGGTCACATGACTGCATCATGTGACTTAAAATACATTTTGGAATATCTCAGTTTTCTCAGGCCACACTACAACACAAAAAAATGCCGTTTTCAAATGTATACAGCAAAATCCCCAGTGTTGATTTAACACCCAGAGTGTTGAATTTACACCCTACAGTGTTTATATAAGTACATTTGGGCCCAAATGAACACTCTGGGTGTTAATTCAACACTAGGGAATTTGCTGGGTATCCAATCGAGACAGCGTTTTCGAAACGCTCTATTTCGCTGGACAGAAACGCCGTCTCACTGTGGACGGAAAGCCAGAACTTTGATAAAATGATGCGTTTTCAAATTTATCCGGATTACATGGTAAATGGTGCACTTATATAGCACTTTTATCCAAAGCGCTTTACACGGTGTCTCATTCACCCATTCACACACACTCACACACACCAATGGTAGTAGAGCTGCCATGCAAGGCACTAACTTGCCATTGGGAGCAACTTGGGGTTCAGTGTCTTTCCCAAGGACACTTCGGCATGTGGAGTCACGTGGGCTGGGAATCGAACCGCCGACCCTACGAGTAGTGGACAACCCGCTCTACCACCTGAGCCATATAGACGTAGCCGTATAGACATACCTCAAACTGTAACTGCTTAAACCCTTCATGTTTGGCACAAGCGATAAGATGATCAAATCTAGATTCTCTTTCCATGCCTCTTAACTCAATTCAGTTCAATTCAATTCAATTTTATTTGTATAGCGCTTTTTACAATAGACATTGTCTCAAAGCAGCTAATCAAAGTGATGGAGTTAAAACAGGAACAACTATACCACAATGTTGCGGTATATCTCTCGTCTCTGACTGGTCAAAAGGTGTTGATTAATTTTCTTTAAAAGCTGGGTGCTGACATTAGTGCCAGAGGTAATTCAAATCACAGGTTTTAATGAATGTGCTCCTTCTAATATGTGATTGTTTCTACAGTAACTGCTAATACAAAGGACATTTTACAGTGCGCATAAAAGGTCAATCTAATACATTTTAAAATGTGTTGGTGTTGTTATTTAAAAAAGAAAATGTATAATCATTAAAGTGCTGAAGCTTTCTGTAAGCAGACAGATGACATTAACATTATCTCTTGTAACATGACTCATTTTTTTTTACATTTATGGCATTTGGCAGATGTCCTTATCGAGAGCGACTTACATTGACCTCATTCATACAGCTGGGCATTTGAGGGTTAAGGGCCTTGCTCAAGGACCTTGTAGTGGAAGCTTGGCAGCACTGGTATATGAACTTATGACCTTCTGATCAGTAGTCCAACCTCTTAACCACTGAGCTACCACTGCCCCATCAGTTTTTATTTTCATTTTATCTTATTCGCTTAAAAAGAAAGGGAATGCTATAACACAAGTAATAACAGAAAATAAGTTAATAAGCTAATTCTATTTAAAGAGAGAAATATTTAGAAAATTTGAAAGATTTTTTTTTTTCATGTTTCTTTGAGGTTTCCAGATTGTAAAGGGTTTGCAAATACACTGAAACTGTATCTAAAACGTCACATTTTTCACTATATAGTGCTTTATTTTTGGGTTCTGTCGGTTGTAGTGGTGTCTGAAAGAACAGTGGAAAATATCCAGTGCAATCAATGCACTCCTATAGGTAGTGAATAAATGATTTATGGCCTACTATTGGCCATGGAATACCCATAATGCACTGCGCTGCCTGGTTTGAATCATATTGACCTTGACTGAGGAAAACTGAGAGCTAAGATGGCAGTGCTACTTCTGACCTCATACGATAGTGGATCAATTTGTGAAGTCATTTTTAAAGCGATGTGTGTTTATTGTTTATACTTGGGTTACTTTATTCTCCTTCGATTTGATACTGGTAAATAATTATGTAGTCTCCCTTTCCTCAATTCTGTTTCATAATATAGAGCTCCATGTAGAGTGATTTCCAAAATTCTAGCACAGAGCATGTGAAAAAATGTGAAATCTGTGCCTAGTCTGCCTAGTGTCTTTAGTTTAGCGGAGACAAAAACTCGACCTACTTTTACATGTTCAAATTCACTGACTGTCCAAGATACATTTGAAACATTCACTGTAATTGGTGCATGGTTTTATTTATCATGTGAGTGTGAGCTATAATTAACATACGTGTGAGTGCAT
Source organism: Noturus placidus (assembly GCA_022414735.1). NCBI lineage: Eukaryota > Metazoa > Chordata > Actinopteri > Siluriformes > Ictaluridae > Noturus > Noturus placidus. The sequence goes on along the minus strand of JAFFST010048271.1, from coordinate 12,940 downwards.
AACACAAGTAGTATTTGAATAGTTTGTTGTGATTGAGCCATGACAGCCAATCAATATACACAACTAACAGAATGGGTATGTTTCAAACTGCACACTACTGGCTTTGGCACAGCACACACAGCTTTCTAGTTAATGAATGCTGCTGCTGCTACTACTACTACTAAAAATAATAATCCATCCATCCATTTTCTGTACCGCTTATTCTTACTGCGTTGCGGGGAACCTGGAGACTATCCCAGGGGGCATGGGGCACAAGGTGTGGTACACCCTGGACAGGGTGCCAATCCATTGCAGGGCATAATCACATACACATTCACACACTATGGACACTTTTTGGACAATCAGCCTACCGTGCCTGTCCTTGGCCCGGGGGAGGAAACCGGAGTACCTGGAGGAAACCCCTGGAGCACAGGAAGAATATGCAAACTCTGCATACACAGGTCCACAGAGGGAATCGAACCTTCAATTATAAAGATGTGAGGCAAACATGCTAACCACTAAGCCACCATGCCCCCTAATAATAATAATAATGATAATGATAATGATAATAATAATAATAATAATAATAATAATAATAATAATAATAATAATAATAATAATAATAACAACAACAATAATAATAATAATAATAGTATTAATCATCATCATCATCATCATGGCTTAGAATAACATAAAAATCTCACAAATAACACAAAAATCACGAAAACAATAAGTGTGCATGCTATAAAGATACACTTTATTAAAAAATTAAGGGATATATTTTCTTTGTACTTTTTTTTAAACTTTACTTTTTGTCTGCTATTTGTGCTGCTGTGAATAATAGATGCTAAGACAAGAATGTGATACTTTCTTTAAACTCCACACCATACATGTCTACAGAACTTCTTGGAAATAAAATGGTGCATATGTTCAAACAGCTCACAATATGCACTGAATACATGGGCTTTACCAGTCCCTTTTCAAATGTATAACATAATAAATTATTAGGGAGTTGGAAGTAGTTTTAAGTATGAATATAAACATTACTAGGTTAAAGTTTTGACCTACAATATAGATAGCTTGTTAAATGAGAGCAGGAAACCCAGAATATTGATATACAGTAACTCCAGTCACTCAAGGCACAGCTGTTTTTGAGCAGCAATGATGCTGGAAAAAGCTCACACTTCTGTGCTTAGACAATCGTAAGTTTATGAATGCTTTGTTTTCACACGCCACTATGTGACAGGTAGGCCTCTCACATCATTCTGCAACACAACTCTATATTAAATGGTGTGATAGCAGACGACTAAAATAACCCAGTCTGTGAAATGCGTCATGAAATTTCTATCAGTAGCAAAATTAACAAGCAATGTCATTTGCCTACAGGTAATGTCGTGATTTTCTCATCTGAGTTTCATATTTACAGAAAAGCACATCCCCTATTGACTACAGCTTAATTTTTCGCATGTACAGCTAAGGCAAAGTAGTGTTCGTATGCCCAACTGCAAGTCTGCAATTGACATTTTCAAATCCAATTACACAGTGGTCCAGCACTAATGATGCCTCTCTTTCACAATTCCCTTAGTTATTCATACATTCTACAAATACATACAATCATCTTTATGATTTATTTTAGTTTTATGATCTATCAGTGTCCTTATAGACCACATGTGTCAAACTCAAGGCCCGCGGGCCAAATGTGGCCCGCCAGGTCATTTTATCTGGCCCGTGAAATGCTCTGGGTTCTCCATTGACTCCAATGTAAAACCGTCCGCGGCTGTAAGAGACGCTTAGAGTAGACGCTCCAGCCATTCAGTCACTCCATTAATAACCCGAGCACGGCGATATATGACGCTGTGAGCATCAACCAGTCAAATCAATAAATAATAACACATCAATCTGATTGGCAGAGGGTCCTCGGTTCTCCAATCAGATTGAAGATTAAAGCGTATTAGACGCCTAGGGGCGTGACAAATCTTTGGTGGTCGAGGAATATGGGTAATGTAGGCCTTTCAGCTATCCAAAACATACGAATAAAACGTTATTTCTTAGAATCAAAGGAGAAAAAATTCATACTGAGGGCCACATAAACTACATCTGCAGCAAAGTCACGTGAAGGCGATTTGAAATGGAGAAATCTCCATAAATTAACCTCAACATGTTCAAGACTAGAAGAATTGATACACAAGGAAGGCAGTTTCATGAACGATGGGAGAACAAGTACTGGTACATGTTTGTACTTCAAGGTGAAAAACCAGTATGTCTTCTGAATCAGTCGTGTCAGTCGTGAAAGCTCCAGCCGAAAATGATGCAGTAGTGAAAGCAAGTTTTATTGAGGCTGAAAAATCGCCCGAGATTCAAAGTGTTTTTCACAGGGTGCATTTTTGAAGCAGTGCATGCTAAAGGTGTGTGAGCAGGTGTGTGAGCAGGTGTGTGAGCAGGTGTGTGAGCAGGTGTGTGAGCAGGTGTGTCCTGACCAGACACAGACTTTTCAAAATGTCAGTGTGTCAAGAACACCATCACGGACCGAGTCAAGGAGTTAGCTGGAAATTTAGCAACACCGCTGGCCGAAGAGACACGCAGCTGTCTATTAGCTGTGGATGAAAGCACAGACATGTATACAGCGCATCTCTCCGTCTTTATTAGAGGCGTGAAGCCGGACCTCTCCGTCACTGAGGAGCTCTTGGATGTGGCTGCCATGCAGGGGAGCACAACGGGCCGGGACATTTCTGATGCAGTGCACAAGTCCGTAAATTATAATAAATTGCGTGGGAATAGTTGGTGGGACTAACTACAGATGGTGCACCTGTGATGTGAGTTGGGAAAAAAGTTCTGAATGAAGTTAAGGGTTAAGATCATAACTTGTTTATAATATTTTTCTTTATTTTTCTTTAATAGTTTGAACACTGATTCAAGTAATATGGGTTTCAAACTGAACATTACATTTTTACATCTGTGCAAATGCATATGTAATGTTTGTAAGTTGAATGCATTATTGAATTATTGAATATGTTATTTAACAATATAATAAAGTGTAGCTTAATTTATTTTAAATTACATTGCATTTTGGTACATTCATAATGTTAATGTGGCCCATCGAGGGCAACCCTTACGCTGATGTGGCCCTCGGTGTAAATGAGTTTGACACCCCTGTTATAGACAGTCAGTATTTATATAGTTCATGGAATTTGTTTAATCTAGTGAGTCAGGTAAACCCTGAAGTTATTATTTTCCAATGTGTCCCAAAAGCTTTTTATTCCTCTCGTACCACAGCGATTTCCCAATGATTACAACATTTAATTTAGTAAAGAATGACACTACAACACAAGAATGGCCACCATTACATTGTCGACAGAAAATGTCCAAATGTATCTCTATTAGCGTGGACATGGCCTCAGTAAATATAGCTTTACACAAAAACATACATAGTGATTTTCTTCACTCCATTTCAGTACAATTCTTAAGGTCTGCACTTCCTGGAGTCATCATGTTTTCACTCATTTCAATGCAATTTAAGGCAGCAACACTGTAAAATTTTATTTCTTCTCTTTAACTACAATTGTTAACGTTTGGGTTTAAGTTTAACAGTGAACTTATTAAAGTGTAGCTACAACAATTTTCAGTGATTTGGGTAATGAAGATCTCAGTATTTTGCATTTGTCTCAAACATGATGGATCCAGAAGTGAGGATCTTAGGAAGTCACGTTTTGCATTATGAAACAAAGGTCAACAGTTTAATTGAAAGTGCAAATTATGTTCACATGCAGCCTTGCCACCAGTGGTTTGAGGCCCGGGTTGAGTGAATGTGAACAGAGGGATGTGTTTCCAGTGGGGGCTTGGAATTAGAAAGAGCAGATAATAGCTTTTGGTTTGTGCTGTTCCTAAGTATTTTTAGACGCACATATGCCATCCAAGAACTGAATTCGTTTAGTAGATTTCGATGTTCCCTGATAGGTATGAGTACTGAATATTATGTACTGGTCTGATGGAGGGGATTCCAGGTTAGAGGTCATTTGGGAAATAAAAGTAACATCTGAATGTACAAATGTACTTTCAGGCCTGTTGATTATTCTATATTTAAGATTATACATTTTAAATTTTATACAAAAATGTCCAAATGTCCATCTGATTAATAATTTGATGAAATCAACAGTTAATTAAATGCCAACAAGGTTATGTTGCTGCCCCACAGCTCCAAGTTCTTGAGATGGGTCACTGTCTGTGTGAATTTTTCCATGATCTCCCTGTGTTTATGTGGATTTCCCATTCTCTGGTTTCCCTGGATTGGCTACAGTAAAAATTCCCCTAAGTGTGAATGTGTGCATGCATGTATGTGCAGGATGCCCTGTGGTGGACAATCCAGAGTGAATTCTTCCACCTTGCACCCATTGTTACTACAATAGCCTCCGGATCCACTTTGACCCTGACTACAATAAAAAAGTGATTGAAGTTAAACGATTGAATGAACTGTTAATTAAATTCCTAATGCATAAACCAATGGTTCAGTGAAGCATAGCCAGGGGTCCGCAATATTTTTTTTATTTTGTTACTGTAGTGGAAATCAATTCACTATTATCAAAGGTATTATTCTTAATATATACCTCTTGTAGTACAATAAGCTAATTTCACTGGACACTTGAAATGAATGGGTTTAATCCAAACCTCAATACCTCAAAAATAAGCAGGTCTATAAATAATGTCCAAATGTGTCTGAACTGCATAAGAATAAATATCCATTGTGTCTGGCCATACCGTAAAACTTTTACTACTTACAGAAAACTAACAGGCATGGCCTTTAACACAACTGTAAATTTAACACAAGCAGGTAAATGTAAGCCAGTTAGTCTTTTTGACTAACAAGGTCTCATACAACATGTAAAACCCATACATTGCATTCAGCAATGCCATAGCTGACACATTTTACAGCAGCATCTTAAAATCACAGCGCCCATGACAGCCCAGACCTTGCGATTGGTATGCAACACCAAGCCTTTAACAAGCCTTAGAGCACGGTTTGCATTCAGTCATACAGCGAGACAGCCGAGCAGGAGACGTCTGCACACAATCTATTGGCAGCTTTTTAGTGCTGTCGCATTAAGCAAACCCCAAAAAAGGCTATATGAAAGCCAACAAAGAGGTACTATAAAAGTAGTGAAACCTAAAAGGTCTGTTGGACATGTTAAAAGCCATGTCACCTTGCATAACACATTAGATTAAATCCCTCATGCTTCATGCTGTGTTGAAAACCACCTATGCAAGGTCTATTTTTAGTTGTCCTGTACGTAAGCATGGCAAAGGTCCACTCCTCAAGGGATCACAGAGTGCCCATGTTTTAGGTGCATACAAGTGTTGTATGCTCATTGAGAAGGTTGCAGGACTGTGTAGCATCTGTTATTGATAGAGATATTATGTTTTTAAATACTGTTTTACTTACTGATTCTGACTGTCCTTTATGTTGTAAAGCAAATTTTTTTTATAGATTTATAGATACTACTTCAGATTATATAAACTAAGCATTATTAATATTACTTTGCATGCACACTAGAAAACAGGTTACTTCTGGTCAAAGGGTTCTTTGGTTTGTTTCAAGAATCCTTAATGTTTCTATGTATGACCCAACAACAATGGGTTTTCGATCAGTAAACAAAAAGCATGGATGCCTGCTGCACTTCTACATTACAAAACAAAGTTACAGCACCTGGATATTATTTTTGTTCTCTCTTGTTCTTACTCTTTCTTTGGAGCAAAGTCAAATCTGTGAGCACTGACTGAAATGCAACCTTAACCTAAATGTTAACCTAATAACAAGACGTAAAACAACACAACAACAACAACAACACAACACAACAACAACAACAACAACAACAACAACAACAACAACAACAACAAAACTTACCAGTGCTGCATCTAGTGTTTCTACTGGGACAACAGCATCTCTGTGAATTTTATCTGTGAATAAAAAAATTTATAAATCAATTCTTTAAAAGTCATGAATTAATTACAAATAAAAACAAAAACATTTTGTTTGAATACTTAAAAACAATTCTGAAAAACTGAGAATTTATTTGAAACATGACACTGAACAAGTTTTCATCTTTATTATCTGTAAGCTGCCAGAACAGAGAACATTCGGATTGCTTTCCAGATGAGAACAACAGGCGCAGAATTACAGTATCGGGAGTCATTTTCATAAAAGGCAAACGCAGGCTGTCTCAGACAATTAAACTAAGAAGGACTATGAGTCACCATGTTTTCATCTATCAAATGAAAATATCTTTACAGTGTTCATCAAGGTCTTATTTGAATGATTCAGTGCTTAGATTATTTTGGTAAAGCAGATAAATGTGTTAAGACTTGTAACCACTACACACAAAGTGTAAATAGAAACATGAATGTTGTAGAACGGGTAGAAGCTGTTATAGATAACATTGAACAACAGTGTATCTTCATTGTCTTATCATACAATCAGTTGTCCCGTGCAAGCACATGTATTCAGACAATTCTCAGGAAATCTGTTTGCCTTTATTATTTCTTTAAGAAAATATGTCTGATTATATAAAATGTCTGTGAACCACAGGTCAGGTGGCTAAGTTAAGGCCTCAGACTGTGATCAAATAAGCCTATGGAGCTGCCACATCTTTTACACATATTTTTATATAGTTTAATTGTATCTGAAGCCTCAGTTCTTTTATATATATATATATATATATAT
>JAFFST010048270.1:106952-117584 GCA_022414735.1 Noturus placidus | reverse complement strand
TTGACTATTGTTTAAATTGGTTTGATGTTCCGAAACACTTAAGTGTGACAAACATGCAAAGTAACAGGTTATAGTAAGGGGGGCAATCACTTTTTCACACAGGGCCATGATGGTTTGGATTTTTTTTCACCTTTAATAATAAACACCTTCATTTACAAATTGCATTTTGTGTTTACTTGTGTTGTCCTTGACTATTGTTTAAATTGGTTTGATGTTCCGAAACACTTAAGTGTGACAAACATGCAAAGTAACAGGAAATGAGGAAGGGGGCAAACACTTTTTCACACCACTGTACATGGTAGGCTGATTGGCATGTCCATAGTGTGCGAATGTGTGTGCCTTGTGAACTCTGGGTTGACCCAGAGTCCCTTGGGCTCCAGGCTCCCCGCAACCCTGTGTAGAATAAGTGGTATGGAAGACCGATAGATGGTGGGGTGCCGAAATCTATAATTGCTAAGTTTCATATTTAGATGAGAAAAAAATGTATCTTCATCTGTCTCAATGCATATAAAATGTCCACTCCATCCATCACATTCATGGAAGCAACAAGTGTGTATGCCTCTGTCGACCACAGAAACATTACAGTCAATTCTACCAAGTGAATGTAGAATTTCTACGTACCCTCAGAATGTGTGTAAAGTAGAATCCAAATGTCTGGGTTCACTGCAAAGCTGTTTTTCTTTCAACAGTAATGATTGTTTTTGGTCTCTGACAGATACTCTTGACCAATCTGTCAGAGAATTCTGACCAGTCTCGCCTGCTCCCACTGCTATTATTTTTTTTTATTTTCACCTGTCCATGATATTTTTGAACAAACTGATGTTATATATTTCCCAATAAATACATTAGTCAATTAAACAATTGTGCCCAGGATTCTGAATATTCTATACACGTTCATGTTAATGAATGAGTTAAAAATCTTTGCTCCCACAACTGTTTTGTTTGATCTTACCAGATCTTGGATGCCATGCACACTTCTACCCCCAAACCCCAGCCACTCACAAGGCCATGCCCCCATCTATTGTGTACCATTTAGATTTCCCCAAATTCACAATCAGCTCCCAACTAATATGTTAGAGTAGATTAACAGCTATAAATGGAAATGTGATGACATGAAGCACTCGCCACTGATTACTGACTAGGGTGATTAGTCAATTAGATCATCAAATAAGGATTTCATTAGCCTAGATAGCATTGATCTCAATTATCATATTTCTATTAATCTCTGTATCTCCTTCTTTCTTTCTATTCAATTCAGTTAAATTCACTTACATTGTAGAAAAAAATAGAAATTAGAAACTAAGTTTTATCTATTGTGTGTGTGTGTGTGTGTGTGTGTGTGTGTGTGTGTGTGTGTGTGTGTGTGTGTGTGTGTGTTTAAAAGTCAGTCACTCAGTGTTTCTTTGTCCAATCAGCAAAGGTAAGATGGGGGCTGCTGTACTCTTGGGGCAGCAAATGAATTTCAAATTTCCAGGATTTGAGTGGCATGAGAGATAAGAAATTAACAATTCAAATGTGCTGAGTGTGAGCTAAGTAGTGTGCCCAAGATTATGTGTGTAATGTGCTGAAGTGTACATCTGTTTCTTTGAGTGTCAATGGCAATGGATTCATGCCTACAATATCTCGTACAGTATGCCACTCAGTTTTGAAGAAGCAATTAAAAATGTGTTTTAAAACATAGCACAGGGTATGGAATTAGTCATGAACCGATCCAACACATATTAAGCAGTTGGTCTTAATCATGTGTCTGGAAGTTGTCTTTGTGCATTGCTGCTGGTGACACATGAATAACAGATGATAATGCACATCGATAACAGTGGTGCTGGAAATATTGCATATCGTTGGAATTATCAGCCCCACTGATGCATCATGCTCAAATTTATTTAATGTTTTCTTGACACCTAGAGCACAGCTTCATCTGTTCCTCATCAAGACTGAACCTCGGACAGATTTGTATTTATATGTATTCAATTTTCAGCCTCTTATCCAATGTGATTTACAATTGAGTTGAGCAGATATTGGTTAAGGGTCTTGTTCAAGGACCCAACACTGACAGTTTGGCAGTATTAGGATTCAAACACTGTAGTCCATGGTCCTAACCACAAAGCCACCTCTGTCTGCACCACAACAGCCACACAAACCTTCAGTGTGCACAAACCTATCCATCCATTTTCATCCCTATACAGGGTTGCGGGGAGCATGGAGCCTATCCCAGGGAACTTGGGGCACTAGGTGGGGGACACCCTGGATGGCAGGGCACATTCACACAAACACTCACACACTATGGACATGCAATGGACATACCAGTCAGCCTACAAAGCATGTCTATGACTGGGGATGAAACCAGAGTACCCAGAGGAAACAGCCTGGGCCAAGCATGTCACCCTGTTCACTGAGAAGGGAAAGAGCGCTTCATTCTGTGGAAGTGCCCTCACATTGGCCGGTATCTGAAGTCCGTGTGAAATCATGCCTATTTATAGGCCTGCCATGGTCATGTGACATGGCAATTACGTGCATCGCACTAGTAAAAAATGGCATCTGTAAACCACGCTGTCAGCCTCTATTATCTGAAGACGTAGTTCACAGGCATGCCTCAGTATGACAAAGCTACACAACATCTTGTTTCCTTCTCAGGGAACAGGGTTATGTGCGTAACCCAGACGTTCCATTTCAAAGGGAACTGAATGTTGCGTGAGCTTCACACTGTGGGAACGAGTATACCCACTCGTCATACAGAAGGTATGGCCCGTCACAATGTTTCAGTAATAGGGGCGTGGCAGGATGAAGTGGCAGCCATGTAGACCCTAACTGTAGAAGGAGCTAACCTTGCTGAGAAACATTCCTGTAAGATCTCCTGGACTGTAGCCATTGCGCAGTTTACTCTGCCTCATAGACGTTCCCAGCGTTTAACATGGTCTCTACAACCTCAGTTAAGAGACCAGAATCTATGAGTTTCCATGGTTCCGACCGTGGATAATAAATCTCCCTTTGCTTGATACAATAGATCCCTGCGAACAGTAAACTCCTAGGGAGTGCTGTCAACACAGATATTATCTTCAAGAACCATATATGAGCTGGCCCATAAGGCCAAACTATAATACCGAATGAATGTGTGTGGCATATACCACCCCGCCGCGTAACACATAATTCCTGTAAGGGTACCTCTTAGATCCCATAAAGAAAAATTGCTGTGGCCCAGCTCTGGCCCAAACCTGACATTTTCATTCGTCCCACATATCGCGTGCAATGCTGGCACTTGGGCGGTCCACTCCTGTTTGCTAGATTTGGGCCACAAGCCATAGCAATGCTACATGCCCACATTTGTTTTGTGATATTTTAGCTATATTCACTATTTACTGCATGGCCCATTTTAGGGTTACATGCAGATTATACATTGTTGTGAGCACCGTATCTTTGCCTAAAAAGGCCCACTTGTGATTTGGGATATTTTGGCCATATTTGCTATTTTATATATGGGCCACTTTTGACTCATATCCATTTTGTCTGGGAAAAAAGAAGGCTAGCAGTGCCTGATGAGGCCCACATCGAGATACTACCTGGGATAAAGCCTTTGCGGTGGAAACCACCATAGTGGAATGAGCCCCTATGTCCAGAGGCAAAGCGAGACCACGCACCTCATAAGCGATAGCGATTGCTTCTACTATCCAAATAGAGATGTGCTGCTTTGATGCAGCATCACCTCTACTGACACCTCTACTGTGCCCTCCTCACAGCAAGTTTGCCCTGGAGGACTGCCATTGTATGCTGAGATCCACCAGCAAAAGCCACTGCCACATAGGCTTCGCCAACCAATGCCGAGGTGGTCTTACACGGCCTGCTGCTGGAAAGAGGTGGCTCGCAAGTGCCTCCTCCACCTTCGGCATAGCAAAATAGTGGTACTGTTTATAGTATAGTATAGTATAGTATAGTATAGGACGCACCGTGACTTAGTGGTTGGCACATTTGCCTCACACCTCCAGGGTCGGGGGTTTGATTCCCACCGTGGCCCTGTATGTGTGGAGATTGCATGTTCTCCTTGTGCTGCAGGGGTTTCTTCCGGTTTCCTACCCCAGTTCAAAGACATGCATCGTAGGTTGATTGGCATGTCCAATGTGTCCATAGTGTATGAATGGGTGTGTGAATGTGTATATGCACCCTGTCCAGGGTGTACACTGCCTTGTGCCTGATGCTCCCTGGGATAGACTTCAGGTTTCCCCTTGACTCTGAAGAAAGGATTCACACCCATTCATACTCAACAGACACCTTGGACATGCCAATCAGCCTACCATTCATGTCTTTGGACTGGGGGAGTAAACCGGAGTACCCGGAGGAAACATCCGCAGCATGGGGACAACATGCAAACTCCACACACACATTGAACCCCGACCCTGGAGGTGTGAGGAGAATGTGCTAACCATTAAGCCACCATGTGCCCTGTATTTGTAATGTAAAAAATAAATAAATTAATAATAATAATAATAATAATAATAATAATAATAATAATAATAATAATAATAACTGGCACCCTGTCCAGGGTGTACCCCGCCTTGTTCCCGATGCTCCCTGGGATTGGCTCCAGGTACCCGTGACCCTGATAAAGGAGTGAGCGGTTGAAGATGGATGGATGGATAATAATAATAATAATAATAATAATAATAATAATAATAATAATAATAATAAATACAATTTAAAAGAAGAAAATAGCCCTATGCAAATGGATGCACAAACATTTATGGATCTGCTCCTGGAAGTCTACACTGTAGATATTTGTGATGTATTTATTAATGCATATTTGCATGGTTGTCTTAAATTAATGGAAATGAATGTAAATATATCTTTTGGAAGAAACCACTAATTATGAGATCTGTTTTAGATTAACTGAATGCTGGGCAGAGCAATGACAGATTCACTTCCTTCGTTCTTGAAGGTGGCCTTTGAGTTAATGCTCTGCCTGCTCAGGGAGCCTTTACTGATGCCCATCAGGGAAAGGCCATAGGGATCAGAGATATTGGAAAAAGGCTTGGCTTTTTGTGTTTGATTGAGGCCTTATCTCACCAAACTCTGGTCGTTTATCACTTCCACCCAGCCACTATCAGACAGCCTTCCCAGCCCAGGATTATCTCTCAAGGGCAAATCCACCTTCCTTCAATCATCTGCCATCTATCACCATATAGACACTCCATGTGCTTCCTGCTGCTTTAGGAAATTCTCAGGCACATATGCATACATGAAGTATAAGAAAAGAGAATTGGCTAAATTCTGATGTGGTTGCAGAGGGATTTAGAAAAAGTCACTTTTGCAAGCCTCAGCATTTCAAAATCATGCTTAGACTACACATATGAAGTCTACACAATGTATGTACCTAGTTTTTAAGATGCTGGAATATGGAATGTTGGACCTCTTAAAGATCTAAACCACCCACTGCCGATTTACTTAGTTTCATATTTAACACTGTGACACTGTCACTGAAGCCGTTTCCCCGTGTGCAATTTGAACAACTGACGTTCCTTTCCAGCCAGAAAAACGAATGAACAAGACTCTTAATGTCTCTTCATAACAACTACTACATTGCAAATGCTAGAACGATAAACTATTTTAGCATTTGCAATTTAATAGTTGTTTCAGACAGTTGACATTGTTCAAAATGTCAGCGTTCAACATTTTGGGGGCTTTTAAATTTGGACAGCATTTAAGCATTTATCTTATTCAATAGAGAAAGTTGAAGAGAGAGGGATAGAGAGAGTGCTGAAAGGTGCTGATACTGGAGCCTTTCCTGGTGTCAAGGGTGAAAGCTTTGAATGTATCAGAGGTACATGAAATGGAGAAAATGGGAGCATGGAGAGCAAGGGGTAGGAGTAAGAAAGAAAGGTTACCTTTTTGAGGGTCTGATAACCAGAGTGTCGACTCTGACATGATTTCTTTCACAGTCCTCCCCTCCTTCGAGTGTCTCTCCATCCAGGCCATTAGCCCCATGCAAGGTAGGATTCAGCCCTGAACTGGACACTTACTAATAGTCCTGGGGGAGGAGGACTGAAGGAGAGAAGGAGAAGGAAGAAAAGAAAGAAGAGCAGTGCAGGATGATTTCCGACTACAGGCAGCCTTTACACTGAGCCAGTGAAAGAGAAGAGATTATGGACTTTATTACAGAGATGAGAGGGACCCATTTTTTCCTTTGTGAAATGGACTTTCTGAAGCTTTCTGAAGCCCTTAGGCTGTTGGAGTTGACCTCTCTCTCTCTCTCTCTATCTCTCTCTCTCTCTCTCTCTGTCTCTCTCTCTCTCTCTCTCTCTCACTCACTCACTCACACACACACACACACACACTACCCTGTGTTTCCTTTCTGCTTTGCTTTTTCACTTCCTTTTTTCAATCTAAGAATGTTAGCTGAATCCTTAAAGCGCTTGAAATAATGTGCTTTCAGACTTCATTCTTGAAATCAGATTCCCTTCATCTTACTAGTACTTATGAACGAGTAATCTGGATCTAGCCATTTGTCACAATGCAGGGAGCTCTGTAGGCATCCAAAGAGGTGAGCTCTGAAATGGCCTCGTTGAGAACAGCGTTCTGAGTGGGTGGACCACAGAGAGGCGATGGAAGAAAACACAGCTAGGGGATTTACAGCACAGCTATAGAGTACATTTGCAATGGAAATGTTCACACGGATGCAGAGAAACAAACTGCAACAGAAGGCGATTTGGTTTCTGAGTCAGGTTTAAGAGTAAAGCTTGAATTCAACTTTTTAAACTTGAATGAGGCAAAATCTTCTCGAGTTTTGGAGATCTGGAGACTCAGCATTGGCTTTCAGAGGGCTGACTTAAAGTTCACTTAACATTATTCTTTAGCTTTGATTGCAAAGTTTCAAGGCTGAGCATTTATTTTAATGCGTGGCAAATGAGGAACCTCATCCTGTATGAAGCGGTATGAAACTCCAGCAAAAGATTGTATTAAATAGAAAAAGAGAAAGAATAAAAGAAAAATATCATGCCATTTTGATAACTGTGATGCGTACTTTGAATATAAATGAAAATGTATGGGTAAAAAGTATATTTTGTTCTCTTGGGCATTTATTTGAGTATGAGTAAAAGTGTTCAATTTCAAATGAGTCATGCACAAATCCTTCCAAATAGTCCATCTATCCATCTTCTATACCACTTATCCTTTTCAGGGTCACGGGGAATCTGGAGCCTATCCCAGGGAGCATCGGGCAAAAGGCAGGGTACACCCTGGACAGGGTGCCAGTCCATCGCAGGGCACACACACACACATACACATTTACTACAGACACTTTGGACATGCCAATCAGCCTACAATGCATGTCTTTGGACTGGAGGAGGAAACCGAAGTACCCGGAGGAAACCCCCACATGGAGAACATGCAAACTCCACACACACACAGGGCCACGGTGGGAATCGAACCCCCGACCCTGGAAGTGTGAAGTGCGCCCCCTCCCAGATAGTGCTTAAGTAAATTAAGTAATTTCCATCACTGAAACCCACTTAGGATGTTCATTGAGGATGAAGAGGATTCTCCATGAGTATGTGCTGTCTTTTGACTCAGCTACAGTTCTCTCAGATCTAATGTATGCAGGGAACATTCACTTGTTTTATCAACTATTTGCCTCACTTCTCTCCTAATTGCCTCACACTGCACTGACAGTTTGAGGAGTCAGTAACCGTGAAATGGCTCTCAAGTCTTGAATAGAAGTGCTGCAAATGCCAAATGAAATTGTGAAGCTTATCTTAGTGTTTGCTAGTTTCCTTCTAATATCATGTATCAATGGTTTTGCTATTATTTTCTCTCTGCTTCATTAAGTCACTGAAAATGCTCCTTTACCCACTACAGTACCAGGCCATTCTTTATCTTTGTGCAGGTGTCAGACCGCTCTGTAGTGGCGCTGGTTCCGAAGCAGACCTCCTCCTACAACATTCCTCCCACAGCCAGCATTTCCCGCTCATCCATCAGCAGATACGGTGAGTGTTTATGAACATCTCTGGAACCATGAACACTGATGAGATACCATTACCAAGGAAACGGTGCCAATTTATGCATTCTAGTGGATTCACAAGAAGAGCTGTAACCAAGATCAACATATTAGTGAGGTCCACACTGAAACAGAACATTTCATAGTTAATATATCGCCATGCTTATATCTAATATATCTAACCCTTATCTTTGCCTTCTTCCGTAAACTGCTTGGACTCCAGTTAGACCATTTAGTTTGATCGAGTTACATATTTTGGTTTTTAATATTAATTTCAGCTTAGAACATTTAATATCTTAGAGCTTTTTCTCTAAGAAGTCTGCTCTGACATTTCTTAAAAATCACAGTAAATTGGCTTCATATTAAAGGAGCACTAGAAGGCAAGAATATACCATGTATTTTGTTTACATATTAAAACATAGCCTATTATTAACCTCAAAACTGAAGAAATATCACTATTGTCAGTTGTACAATAGACTAGGGATGTTGTAGATCCATTAATACATTGTCTATTTGATCTAAATATTAGAAAATATACATGTTTTGTTTTGTTTTGTTTTTTTTTTATAAATAATTAGATTCTGTCCTAACCTTCTTATAAACTGCTATATATCATTTGTATATTACATTTACCTGCAATTGGACAGCAAGACATTACTGTTATGTACAGTAATTAATAAGAAAATTGTGCATGTCCTCATTGTTGGTTGTGGTCATGTTCACAAGTACCTAAAACTCTAACAACAACAATACAGTAAAAAGTATATAATGCACAATTTTGTATGATGGCCAACAAGACTGCTATGAGCCCATGTCTGCTTGCGTGCCGTTTTAAATGATGGCTGTGGTGACAGTGTTTACTAGTGTGTATGCTGCAGTTTGCTTTACAGCCTAGAGGAAGCCCTGGGGAGGCTACAGGCAAAGAGAGTGAAAGTGAAAGTGAGAGAGAAAGTGAGAGAGAGTGAGAAAGAGAGAGAGAGAGAGAGAGAGAGAGAGAGAGAGAGAGAGAGAGAGAGAGAGAGCAAGTGAGAATTGATAGCATTTACCAAAAATCCCAATAATTCTGATACCTCTGCTGACTTCGGATGCCATCCATATTGGGCACACACACATTAGAACCCCATACCCCCCCCCCAACCCTTTTTTTCAACTCCAAGGGAGTGCCTCAGGGCTTCCCATCTGGACCTCTCTCATTTCCCAGCACAGAGCTGCCGGCCTTTCTGATTGCTAATTATGCGCTGTAAATGATAACTTCACACAGGGAAAAAAGCCACAAATGATGCACAGCCAAATATTAGGGCCTGGATTGGCTAGAGCCTGAATTGTCACCTAGCAACCCAGACAGCTTTGCTCAAATATGTCACCCACCTTGAGCTCACTGCATGTGTGTGAAATCTGTCCTTACAAATAAAGACTTCAGTTGATCGAAGCCCTGGAATAAACTTGTCATTTAGGCACAGTAGACATTATTATCTCACCTTACCATTTACAAACAGAGTGACATTTAACAACATTTCAAAAGGGCACAGATTAGGAACTCAATCAGCACCTGTTTAATGCTGTTTCATGCCTGAAACTTTAACGTTTTTGAATAGAAGCCATTATTTGTGAGGTTCACGCTTTATTTAGTTCTTGACATCCTGTAGCCTTTTAGGCATTAGGTAGTTAAGTGACACTTCAACTTGTTATATTACAAAAGGGCTTGTTGAATATTTTAGTCATAAAAGAAAGTCATAAAATGACTATGAGGAGGCAAAGCAGAGCATTTTTTATTTTGCGTGTGTGTGTGTGTGTGAGGTGCATAGAGAACAGCTCTCACATCCGCAGTGCCCATCAATCACAGAGCGGCACAGCTGCAGCTAGTCACCCGCTGATTGATTCATATCAATTTAATGCTCAGCACTTAGCATTTCACCTGTATTTAGCATGCCAGCACCTTTAGCCCAAAATAGCACATTTCTCACATGACCTTGACTGGTGCCAGAGAGAGGAACGCTATGAATAGTTAAGAGGTTGGCCATATGCAGTGGCTTAAGTTGGATGTACAACCACAATCCTACTTCCCTTAACATGCACACACGCTCACATGCATTCACAACCCCTCATTCCCAAAGCCTTGGATTTGTGTAATTTTAACTGCAATCAGCACAAAATTACACTAAAACCTCAGTGTCACTGAGGCCAGCTGCCTTGTTGTGTTGTCTTCTTTTTAATTAAAGGCCAGATAAAGAAGTAAGTATTAGACAGAGTAACGACTATAAAGAATGATCTGTGACCTTAGAGATATTTCTACCACTGAGGGGGCAAAAGACATAAATCTAATTGTGAGAAGTGGAGACTAATAGGCTTAACCTTTTAAGGTTTTTAGATACATTGATTAGACAAAGTGGTCCGGACCCTGGGGGGCGTCGTGGTATAGTTTTCTGGATGGAGCTCTCATCTACTCCAAATCCAGACTGCTGGGACAAAGGCTTTTCAAAGCCAAACAGACTACATATAAACCAATAATTATCTCTTTAAGAATATCTGTTGTTACCCAGATGAGGATGGGTTCCCTTCTGAGTCTGGTTCCTCTCAAGGTTTCTTCCTCTTAAACATCTTAGGGAGTTTTTCCTTGCCATTGTCGCCACTCAGTGTCTTGCTCAGTTTGG
>JAFFST010048270.1:76030-87175 GCA_022414735.1 Noturus placidus | reverse complement strand
CGGCATGGGATCACCCGGGCCGGGATTCGAACCGCCAACCCCACGATTAGTGGAATAGTGGACAACCCGCTCTACCGACTGAGCCACAGCCGCCCTATATAAACGATAAATAGATGATAAATTGGAGATGTCATCCTGTCTTCTAATGGCACTTGTCTGTTCAATCATTAGTGTGCGTTAGGTATATGTGGTTTTGCCAACACATACCAATGAACATGAACAAATGATAATATAGATCACATACAGTATGTACTCTTGCAAGTAATCAAATATCTAACCTTGTATGTTTTCAATGTACGATGATGTGTAAATTGTAACATGCAAATAAGTACAATTGTAACATGGAAATAGAGAGTGTGTGGTATGGTTTCTCAGATATAACCTAAAGAGAGGGGGGGTGGGGGAGTGGCTGATGATGGAATGACCCATTCATTATAGCTGTTTTAAAGTAAGGGATAACAGGAACTAACTGATTTTGTGCACCATCCATCCATCTTCCATACCATTTATTCTACATAGGGTTGTGGGGAGCCTGGAGTCTACCCCAGGGAACTCAGGGCACAAGGTGGGAGACACCCTGGACCGGGTGCCAACCCATCACAGGTCACAATCGCACATACTCAAACAATTTAGAGATGCAAAACAGCTTACAACACATCCTTGGACTGGAGGAGAAAATTTGAAGACACAGGGAAACCCTTGAAGCAAAAGGAGACCATGCAAACTCTGCACACACAGAGCAGGGGTGGGAACAATAGAAGTGCAAGGCAAACATGCTAACCACTAAGCTTTTGGATAAAAGCGTCTGCTAAGTGAATAAATGTAATGTAAATGTAAATGTAAATGTAAATGTAAATGTTGACATTCCATAACATTTAATCTAACTACAAATGGATACAAAACATCATTCTTGTTAAGTTATTTATTTAACATGGGCCTCTAGTATGAATTTCATCTTTAACAATATTAATCTGACCAGTGTAAATCAACTTCAACAATTAAGCTTGGATGCACAATTTTGGCTTGACTAGAGTGTGGAAAGATTGAAATTTCTCCACTGTTCCTTCTCCTGCATTCGTATTCCACTTTCCCTTGGCCCTGCAGCAAATCTATATCTTCCCACATCATTAGAGTTGTCTATCAACCCAATGCGATTACACACAGATCTGTAAGCCTAACTTCAGCCTTTCATATGTGTTTGTGTGTGTGTTCCGTCACTCTAGAGTCCATGACTGAATGGGGCATTCACATGGTTCAGTGCTATTATGTTTTATTTTGTTATCTGAGCTTTGAATTGCAGCATACATGCAACCCAGTGTGACACATTCAAATGCTCAAGGATTCACTTTAAGCCCATTTCTACGGGCGGCTGTGGATCAGGTGGTAGAGCGGGTTGTCCACTAATCGTAGGGTTGGTGGTTCGATTCACGGCCCACATGATTCCAAAACTGTCCTACCTCAATAACCAGTGGGAATTGTGTTTAGCTTGTCAATGGCTTCTCTGATTTGCTGATGCTTGTGTTTCTCCCTCTAGCAGATGATGACAATGATACTGGACTGCATGACTTGTTGTCTGAAGCAGCAGCAGCAGATCACCTTCTCCATCACTGCTCTTTATCACAGAGAGGAAGCCAGAGGAAAGGGTTTAGTGTTGCTTGCATAAGTTGATTTGGATACCAATCGGTTTATGTTGAGCTAAATAGTGATCGCATATCAGTTGAACGCTGTAAGCCATTTTGTGTGCTACTACTCAACTGATCCTTTGTCTACTCGCTTTGCCTTGACTACAGATCAGTGTACATGATAGTGTCTTCTGTTAAATTGCTTTCAAAAAAAGGCAAAGATACTTACCACAGCAACTTGTAATGATGCATTTGTCAATCTTTTTTAACCCCCTTTTTAAAAAATATATGACTGAACTACAAGTTTACACTGACATCTTAGCGAGTCAAAATATTTTGAATATAGCCAGTCCCATAAATCAAATATAAGATTATCAAACTTATTTCTATACATATTACTAATTTTAAGCTTGTTCTTGTTCTATTGGCTGATAATTTGGGTCATTTCAAATATTTGCGGTATTTCTAGAAAGAAGCCAAATGAAAATGTAAAGCTTGAAAATGTCTAGAAATAAGCTTAATAATCTTTTTTTTCTAGTCTTATAATTGGACATACTGCATAGATTATATTCAAGATATTTTCAAGACTAAGATGTCTTTGCAGTAATGTATTGGAAAGGTGACTTTTGACTTCAGTAGCATGGACAGACAAAAATACATTCAAATGCATTTTAGTACATAAACTGGCCAAAAATAAATTTCAAAACATAAATTACTGACTAATATATACAGTGCCCTCCACTAATTTTGGCACCCTTGGTAAACGCAAAGAAGGTTGTGATTTTTTTTTTATTTTTGTTTAACCTTTTTTCTTTTGTTCAAAATATTAACAAAAATACTCTGCTCTCATGGATATCAAACTATTGCAAACAAAACATGTTTATACAAAAAATCTTTGTTAAAAATAGGTGCAACAACTATTGGCACCCTTGTAGTCAATACTTTGTGCTATCTCCGTTTGTCAAGCTCCAAGTCTTCTCCTATGATGAGGTTGGAGAATACATGGTGAGGGATCTGAGACCGTTCCTCCATACAGAACCTCTCCAGATCCTTTGAATTTCAAAGTCCACATTGGTGAACTCTCCTCTTCAGTTCACTCCACAGGTTGTCTATGGGGTTCAGGTCAGGGGACTGGGATGGTCATGGCAGGACCTTGATTTTGTGGGTAGTAAACAAATTTGTGTTGATTTTAATGATGTTTTGGATCATTGTCCTGCTGGAAGATCCAACCATAGCCCATTTTAATCTTTCTGGCAGAGGCAGTTAGGTTTTTATTTAATATCTGATGATATTTGATAGTCCATGATGCCATGTATCCTAACAAAATGTCCAGGTCCTCTGGCAGAATTACAGTCTCAAAACAGTAAAGATCCACCTCCATATTTAACCGTGGGCATGAGGTACTTTTCTGTGTGCTCCAAAATCTCCTCTGGTGTCTATTGTGGTTTCATCTGACCGTAGAACCTGATCCCATGTGAAGGTCCAGTAGTGTCTGACAAACTGAAGACACTCGAGTTTGTTTTTGGATGAGAGTAGAGACTCTTTTCTTGAAACTCTTCCAAACACCTTGTAGGTGACTTCAGATTGTAGTTTTGGAGATGTTCTGACCCCAAGACACAACTAACTTCTGCAATTCTCCAGCTGTGATCCTTAGAGATTTTTTTGCCACTCAAATGAAGACAATATAGACAGATTCCAGGTTCATTCATAACATTTCCAGTTGACTGAACCTTCTTGCCATGATGGTGGAAATGGGGATTTTTATTGTGCAGTATGTCTTTCATTACAGGATGTGTTTAAAATCTTTTAAACACATCTGTATTGTACCACAGCACTGTTGAATTCTCTAAATGAATTCTTCAGAAGGTGTTGATTAATTTTCTATAACAGCAGCTCTAACAGTAGTTGTGTACAGGCTTTATCACTTAAACATCAGTTTGTTAATATTCTGCATAGATCCGAGTCAGTCAGGAATTTCTTTGCTGTTCATGAACTTGTTACAAACAGAAGGTGCTGCCTTCTATAAGTCTTTGGTGCTGCAAAGAATTAACTACAGGTCTGAATGAGTGCTCTGAAATGTACCAGAATCTCATGATGTTGATTTACAAATACAAAATTACAGGGAATAACGCTACATACCCCAAATAGTGTTTTGTATTTTAAATTTCAAATACATCCGAATTACTGCTCATACCCATAAGCTAGTGTCACTGGACCTTGCAACTTTTATTTTTACTTTAATGTAACAAAGTAATTGCAACTTAAAGAAATCTTAACAAATCATTCCACTAGCCTCATGGACAAGCCAGTAGTTCTGAAAGACGTCATTTTAACTAAACACGGGTTGTTTCACGCCCCCTGTCCTCATGTGCATGTCATTTCCGCTCCTCTAAATACAGAGCATCTGTTTTCTGCAGTCTCTCTCTCTCTCTCTCTCTTTCTCTCTCTCAGTCTCACTGTCTGCACATCTGAACTCATTGTCCAGGCAGGAACGTGTCTGGGGTAGTAAGGGTTTGCTTTCAGGACACTTCTCTGAGAATTATTAAAGGTTTAACGGTTGCAGCTAGATGAATATTTAATCTGCTGGACCTGAGAGTCTTTGCCGAAGCCCAGAGCAAATACTTCTGAGGCAGTCTACAATGAGACAGACAGACACACACACACACACGCACACACACCTCAACTCACATGTGCATTGAAACACAGCTGTTCATACACAGTATTACACTAATATACAGAGAGAAAGAGAGAGAGCTGCAACATCAGAATTGCTTCGAGTCCTACAAGCAGTCATCCATCTAAATGTGTATCCAGATTATTTTGTAACATTGAATGTAATAGGCTTTATTTTGGGGGTTAAATTTGATCTTTGTAGACAATTATCTGTGGCAATTCTTGCTATAAAATAAACTTTCCCTGTCGTTCCACAAGAAGGAGCCTTTGCAGCACCAAGCTGCCCAATCCTACAGTTCGAAGTCCTCTGCTAGAATTGGGCTTATCTCCTTAAACAGGTCTTAGGGTTCCATCTAGTGGTCTCTCCAAGATAATAAGAGAATACCATGATACTGAAGAATGAACTGACAGATAAATTATAAAGACTGTCCAGTAGTAATGCCAGGACTCTTATTCACAATATGATTATGTACAACATCATTTAATAGAAGTGGTTTTAATGAAAACTGTAATGGTCTCAGTGGGTATCTACTGGTAATTTGTTGCGTCATATTGATGGAATGTTATGTCTAGTGGACACCATTAAGGACCAATAATGGTAATGGTTTATAATGGTAATTGTAATGGAAACCATTAGAATTATTTTAAAATACAAACATATTGTATTAAATTCTGGCTCAGTGGTGAAGGCTCTAGACTACTGATTGGAGTCTTAAGTTCATAACTGAGTACTGAAAGCTTTGGGTCACTGAGCAGTTCCCCAGCCTTCAACTGCTCCCACGGCTCTGCATCACTGTTGACCCTGCATGCCTCCTTCCCAACTAAAATATGCTGGGGGGGGGGGGGGGGGGGGCCATGAGTCTTTTTTTCCCCTTTTATAGAAATATAGTTGTGAATATAATAAATCTATGTATATTTTTAATCCAGTGGATTAATAGAGATGGTTCTTTAGAAGACTCGGCTGCGCAAACTTAATTGAAACAAATGTGGGATACACTACAGCCTACTCACATTGATTCAAAATGTTTGCATGTTTAGACTCCGATTATAAACATCCATCCATCCATCCATCCATCTTCTACCGCTTACTCCTTTTCAGGGTCACGGGGGAACCTGGAGTCCATCCCAGGGAGCATCGGGCAGGGCCCGATTATAAACATGACATTAATAAACACGTCATGCATCAGTTATTCTAGTTCCAACACTGAATTGTTTTTCTATTGATTCTGAGTGATTAAATATGTGCAAAGATCAATCTAAGCACTGTAACTCAGTGACAGTGCACTTGCTGAGATACTGAACATAATTCAGGATTAGGCCTTGCCACACAATGTGACACCTTTTTCAATAGAGGGAGCTATAACCTAGATATAGTACTGTATCTCCATGTGTACGTGTAAACTTTTGTCTAAACAAATTGACTTTGTCTGCAAATTACCGCCAAAGTAAAGCAGAGTTATTTGTGTAAAGTGAAGGTGTCGTTATATGCTAGCATGGCACAGAAATGTACAGTGCAATAAAGGGGTCCAGGTATCGGTGTCTGCCTGTCTGACATGCTCTATTTGTGTTTGCTTCTGTTAATCTTTGGTAGTATTCCAAATCCTGTGATTACACTGTATCTTTTCAGTTTGTCTGACAAGCCATGAAACTAGGACCATATTGTTAAGGACATTGGTTCTAGGTGCATTATCGAGACATGGAGGAATGAGGAGAAAAGTGTTCATACTAAATGTTGAAATAAATTGAAATGAAGCAGACTGTGTTCTCCCCGTGTTTCGGTGGTTTCCTCTGGGTACTCCAGTTTCCTCCCCCAGTCCAAAGACATGACTTGTAGGCTGATTGGCATCTCTAAATTGTCTGTAGTATGTGAATTGGTGTGTGAGTGTGTATGTAACTGTGAGCTGTAATGGGTTGGCACTCTGTCCATGGAGTACCCCGCCTTGTGCCCCATCCTCACTGGGATAGACTCCAAGCTCCCCATGACCCTGTGTAGAATAAAAGATTTAGGCATTGTGTTATTCATGGCTGTGCATTTGTGTTAAGTGCTGTATGTTGATGCTCTTGGGTTCATACTGGTCCATACCTCTGTTGAATATGAGATATATTTTGTCTCTCAGATGATTGGGGTTATGTGCTTCATAGGGTGTGGTGGGGTTCGGTTTATGAGCATCTGGAGCGTTTCCCACTTGAGACAGCTGCTAAAGTGAAACATCTGCATCGACTCTGGTGCATGCAGCAGACAATAAGGGTGGAGGGAAAGAAAGAAATGATGAATAGGTCTGATGAATAGGATTTTGGGGAGATATCAACAAGACAAGACATTTGTGTTTAATTATTTAATTAATAATTAATTATTATTTTTTTAATGTATTCATTTCACTGGCGTTTCTGTATCAATGATGATAATTACTGGTAATAACTAATAAATAAACTTTTATGAAGGAAAAAAAATGAAGAAGATCTGTGGGGACATAATTAAGCCAGAGAAAAATAACTTGCATATTGCATTGTGTATTTTCATACTATATTACCTCCCCAACAGTGTTTTGATTGATAGTGCTCGTAGTTTGTGATCTAGTGAATCAGTATCAGGGTGTACTTATTTATAGAGACTTGGCAGAGCACTTAAGTAAATCGCTCTAGACAGGAGTGTCTGCCAAATGCAAAGGTAAATGTAGAAAGTAGTAAAGCAGCTATGATCATCAACTCTTCCCTTGCGTGTTGCATCTCAGCAAATTTATTACAAAATGGAGGGGCAAGTTTCTGAGCCATACAGTTCAATATTCAGCAGTAAATATGAGTTTACTAATGTCATTTCAGCAATGGACTGAGCTCTGTTTGTGTATGAAACCTGAACTACTTTGATTTTATCCAAGCATTGTCTAGGACAACATTTGCATAGCCACCTTCAGACTATATCTTAAGTCGAAGTTGTGTACAGCACCACAAGCATGCTTTCCCATGTCCTTAATGTGACTCCAACCTGACTTCAATCAGTCAACAGTATTACACAGAATACTCTCTACCTGTTACATTCGCCTCACACCTCCAGGTTCAGGGGTTCGATTTCCACCGTGGCCCTGTGTGTGTGGAGTTTGCATGTTCTCCCCGTGTGTCGGGGGTTTCCTCCGGGTACTCCGGCTTCCTCCCCCAGTCCAAACACATGCATGGTAGTCTGATTGGCGTGTCTAAAGTGTCCGTAGTGTATGAATGTGTGTGTGAGTGTGTATGTGATTGTGCCCTGCGATGGACTGGCATCCTGTCGAGGGTGTACAATGCTTTGTGCCCGATGCTCCCTGGGATAGACTCCAGGTCTGAAAAGGATAAAGCGGAATAGAAGAGGGATGGATGTATGGATGGATGGACTCTCTACCTGTATAACTAAATGTATGAAAGCCTACCCAATATATAACAAGATTTTTACATTATTTACAGTATGTAATAACATAATCAGAGAGGCTTAGCTCATTGTACAATAAAAGGGTCTTCTAATGACAACGTACCACTTATCTATCTAGATAGATGTCTTTCTATCTACTTTTGGTGTGGCATACTGTATCAGGTCAGAACACTCTGGTACAGAATACATTCAAAGATAATAAGAATCAGCATAAAGAGAATAAAACTAGATAAAAAATAAATTCAAAGCATAAGCAAAAAAGTACATGGAAATCGAATCACTCCAACACACAGCATTCATTAAAGAATCAATCATTGCTACGATTACTACACCAAAAGCATGTTTCTTAACCAATATGATCAAATGCCCAAATGCAACAGTGCAACATGCACGTTTCTCTTGAATCCTATTACTCATTTCCTTCCTTTATGAGTTTTGTGGAATATCCTTGACTGTGTGATTTTATTTTCCACATATCTCAGGAGAAAGGAAGCTCCCCATGAAAGGAAGGCCATGTATACTAGCAAATACCTTGAAATGAGAGAATAAACTGAGTAACAGGAAGAGCAGTGGATCCTAATGTTTGACACACCTGATTCTCTCTGTGAGTGTATGAGCGCATGTGTGTGTGTGTGTGTGTGTGTGTGTGTGTGTGTGTGGGTGTGTGTGTGTGTGTTTAAAATCTAAATAGAGTCGCTGTGCTCAAACTCACATTGTTCTGTGATTAGGATAAATAATTGAGGAAACCGTATCTAGGGCTTTTTAAAGTAAATGATGAAATCTCTGAACTACGTGCGGTGGCATTTAGGGTGGGTTACATATTCAGAATTAGGAGCTTCCTGGCACTTTTTCCTGACACTGGTTTGGATGCCGTTAATTTAATATGAATCCTGGCCAAACTCTAATCACTGTGTGCTGCATATTTTTCCTTCAATTACACCTCCAAGCTTTAACAGTTCTCCAACCATGGAGTGTATTTACTGGCATTCTTCTTTACAAGGCATTACTCAAGTTACAGCATTTGTCTGACACTCGTATACAAAGTCTTTTGTAAGCTCAGTCATAAATTATATTCTCACACTAGTACAAAGTACATGCTAAGCCATGGTGAAAGGATACTATCAAGCTTAAACCCTGTTGGAGAGATGTTATCTATAAATACAGTGCAAGTGGAGGTTTTATTTTAATCCAGCCTAGGTGGATTGTGAAGATTTGGGTCTTAAGCCTTCATTTGAAGACGGCCAGGGAAAAAGTCTAGATGTGCCTAAAGGGTCAAGCCATGCTTGTGGAAGAAAGTGAACAGTACAATGCAGGGTTTAGACACTACCTTCAGGTTGGTAGGCGACTATTTTGGTATTGTAGGTGAGGATCAATGTTCTGCGGCTGGACAATAGTGGGAAAACAGCAATGGGATTTTTTTATTCTTAAGTGCAAGTGACACTGGTGACATGGTGATACAGTGGGACGTTTTACCACCTCACAGTTCCAGGTTTACCAGTTCAATTCTGACCTCAG
The DNA here is from genome assembly GCA_022414735.1 of Noturus placidus. Classification (NCBI taxonomy): domain Eukaryota; kingdom Metazoa; phylum Chordata; class Actinopteri; order Siluriformes; family Ictaluridae; genus Noturus; species Noturus placidus. The sequence goes on along the minus strand of JAFFST010048270.1, from coordinate 77,965 downwards.
TATACTCTGTGCTCTCCCAGTGTCTGTGTGAGTTCATCTGGGTGCTCAGGTTTCCTCTCACTGCCCAAAAACATGATGGTGGTAGGTGGGAATAAGTGTGCAACGTGCCCTGTAAAGGATTATCCTGATTGTATTCAAACCCCAGGTTGCATGGTAGTGCTGCTGTTTGGAAGGTTTAGATGCCAAGGTCTGGCAATATAACAATGTTGCAGTCATTGTTCACATGTGTGGTAAGTCTGTAACTGCCTATTAAAGATTTACAGCTGAGCATTTGCTATTCATTATTCTGTTTAATATGTTAAAGAGTCTTTATGTTGGATGGTTTCAAGTTGCCACTAGAAACATGTACACAGACCACTGAGGTTTTCACAGGACTCAACCCCTAACAAAAACCTGAAATCCCATGTTCCCTAAAGGTTCAGAGATGAACTATGCTCTGTCTCGTTCTCACTAATGTTTTCCTGCTACACCCCTGTTGTCAGATCAAACATGTAATCCTGAATTATGAAGGTCAAACAGATGCACACAAGTTCAGTGGGAGTGCATCGACAAACAAACCTTCATGTGTCTGCCCCACCCTCAGTCCTCAGGCTCAATCCATTCTTAAGCAAAAGTGAATAAAATACACGTATACTGAAACAGTCATGCAAATTGTATGATGCAGATTGTGTACTATATAATAGATTGGAGACAAGGTTGTTTTTGCCCTGGAAAGACCTTAATCGATTTACTTCCCTGTGAAAAAAAAATATTTTTTTTTCAGTGGTAATTAAAACCATGTGTGTGCATGTATTCAACTCTTTGTGGAATCAAATGTCCAGTTGTTGTGCAGACCTGTGTAGTATAATGCTTTTTTTGTTATTAAAAAAATGTATTTGTGCGCACGTGTGTGTGTGTGTGTGTGTGTGTGTGTGTACATGTATGATTCAGTGTGTAAACAAACTGACAAAATAACATTCATTAACGTAATTCTGTTGATCAGGTCTCAAATAAGAGATGATAGAGCGCCAGGGCAATTCCCATTTCCTCTCAAGACAGGACAAAATCTTTCCAAAGCTAAAGGCTGTTATTACCATCTGCACATTTGGACAAATGATACATTCATTTTCAGTGAACTTCAAAAAATAAACGTGTGTGTGATGTGGTGCCCCCAAAGGCAATAATAAAAATCATGAACAAGAATGTTGTTCTCTAAAAAAAGTTTCATTGGAGTCTTGTGATTTCATACTGTACGTCAGATCATGTTTTTTGGGAACATGGTCACTGTTCAGTTAAAAACTATTCTCCAAATCATGGTATTGCTATATAGAACTGTCCAACCTCACTGCATACGAGTGTCTAGCAATTCATATCTACAGGAAAGCAGCTCTATGTGGTTTCTCTAATCAAGTGTTGGATTTTTGAATCAGATGAAAATATCATCTACGCCACTTGATGTTGTTCCTGCTGTGATTATGAAAGCAGATTTTTCTGAAATTGGCCCCAGTATCCAGGTGTTGATAAATTCATCTTTGGATGCTGGGGTGCTCCCAGAATGTTTTAAGCATGCTATTGTTCAACCTTTGCTTAAGAAACTGGGATTGGATGAAGGTTGCCTTAATAATTATCGGCCTGTATCTAAGCTTCCATTTTGTCAAAGCTGTTAGAGAAAGTAGTGCAGTCTCAATTGCTCCTGTTTTTAAAGTCAGCGATGTTATTTGAACCTTTACAATCTGGTTTCACTGCTTTTCACAGCACGGAGTCTGCATTGTTAAAAGTGTCCAATGACATTTTAGTCACAGTGGATGCTGGAAAAAACACTGTTGATGCTACTAGATCTTACAGCTGCTTTTGATACTGTAGACCATAACATACTTCTCTGGTGGTTGGAGCATCTGTTTGGTATCAAGGATATCGCCCTACAATGGCTCAGCTCATATCTTAAGGACAGGTCCT
>JAFFST010048270.1:41345-52611 GCA_022414735.1 Noturus placidus | reverse complement strand
CAGTTCCGAAACACTTAAGTGTGACAAACATGCAAAGGAACAGGAAATGAGGAAGGGGGCAAACACTTTTTCACACCACTGTAAATGCTTCCAGAGGCATATCAGCACCGATATCCAAATCTGGATCATAATCTCTCGTATGCTCTTATATCACAATTTTTATCACATTAAATTAGTTACTTCATATTAAATACTGGTAAAAATTCTTCAGACATTCATGTAGTGCACATTTGAATTGCCAAACTTGATGCCAAACTAAACACATTGCAGTTCTAATTATGACATATTAGGTTATTCCGTCCACTTGAATTGGATAATCCACTGTAGACACTCTGTCATGTGACTTTTATCAACCAGTCTATTAAGTTATTGTAAAGTTATTTTATGGTTGTTGATATTTAGTAGATATTGTGTACACACCCATATCTCATTGTCACTTTTATATATTTAATGGCATGTTGACACACAGATAAACATCATTTGTTTAAATTTTGTTGATGAGAATCAGTAGATAAGATGGTTCTTGACAGTCAATGAGTGGTTTGTAGAGTGTCTAAAATAGACTATCCAAATCAAGTGATACTGTCTATTCATTGTGTAGCAATGTGGCTCGTTTTCGTAGCAACTATGCCAGCCCGAGAAAGCAGGGAAAATAACCCAAATAAAGACACACAAATATGTTCTAGTTAGAACAGGCAAGAGGCATGGGTTTCCACAAAAATACATTTTATTTTGAAGTTAAAAGACTGGCCAAGGATTTTTTTAAACAGCAACCAAAACAGTCAGGAAAAACAGTAAAACCAAAACACTAAAAAAAAAAAAAAAAAGTCACAAGAAAAAACTAACAATCATAAGAGAACTGAGGTTTCCTATTTGAAGGGCAGGCTAGTACGACAGCACCAGCTCTACAAAAAGGGAGAAGAACCCCAGCAATCAGAATCCATTCATCTTCAATACCGCTTATCCTTTTCAGGGTCACAGAGAACCTGTAGTCTATCCCAGGGAGCATGGAGCACGAGGTGGGGTACACCCTGGACAGGCTGCCATCCATTGCAAGGCACAATCACACACACATTCATACACTACGGACACTTTGGACATGTCAATCAGTTTACCATTCATGTCTTTGGACTGGGGGAGGAAACCGGAGTACCTGGAGGAAACCCGCTCAGCACGGGGAGAACAAGCAAACTCCGCAACCCCCAACCCTGGAGGTATGAGGTGAACCTGCTAACCACTAAGCCACCTTGTGTGCCCAGTCAGAATCATACCTACAAAATTCACTGAAAATAAACACTGCAATAATAACGACCCTTAGTTAGGTAAAGCCCAAGGTGCAGCAAAGAACTCCCCCTAGCCTCAGGAAGCACTCAGATCCTACAAGTAGAAAACAATAACACCAATTACAATATTCTCAAAGCAGACAAACAAAAGAATAAAACAATACAAAGACAAACTTACTGTCACAAAAACACAGATAACCCCACACTCAAACTGATTACAGGTAGCACGTTTACCAAGGCTGACCAAAACCACTACTACCACATAGCAGTATCAGATAACTGATAAAGACTGTTACAACACACTTGAATTAAAGAAAGCTGATCTCAGTGACAGTAACCAACACAAAGCAAAATAACGAAACAAAGCAAAGCAAAATAAAACTGCCCAAAGCAGCCCAAAGCAAGAAAAGCAGTCGAAAATCAAAGAAAAGCAAAGTAAAACAAAGTCCAAAACCAAACAGAATCATCAGCAGCATGGCTCCACGAGTGAGGGGGAGGAGCTATACCTAAACAACCACACCTCACTCAGCCCGCCTTAACACATGCAAAATCGAGGACCCTAAGAACAACAAACGTGTTACAGCCTCAATTTGGAAAGCATGCAAGATCATTTAGGTCGAGTAATAGAACTCGACAATTTACCTACCGTGATCCGATGACATGATGCTCATGATGGCACATATGAAAATCATGATAGCTTCTTTAATAATTGTGACGGCAACAGCTGGTGCTCCGACCGGAGCTACGTTAAACTACCATGGTACACAGATGGGAGCCTTGATGGCACATTGCACTGAGAGTGAGCAGAACATCACACCTGCACACAGTCTCGGTAGTCCACTAAACAAGTAAATCGCATGGTAAGTAGACAACACTAGCATCAAACAGCTAAGCCACAAAAGTAAAAACAGATTCCTCTGTAGTCCATAGCAACGAAAGGAAGGGGTGGGTTTTCGACCATGACACACTCTGGGAGGCCTAAACAACCACTTATATACTGTGTTAGGGAGAAAGCTCATTGGTAGTTAATAAGGGTGACATTTTAACAACGACACACACCCCACTAAAATAGGCTACTGCAGTTTTTTATTTAATGAACAAAACTACAACATTATGGAAAAAACACGATGTGGTTTTTTTCACCAGTTTCAATTTTATTGTAAAAGTTAAGGAATAGTAATTGCAGAATATGACGGGAAGGTGAGCATCAAACTTAAAAACAGGTAACACTTACAGCCAACGGTGTGTGTTGAGAGACACAGAACTATGACCTTTCAGGATGTTTTCTCAGTGGCATATTTTGGTACTTGGAGCTCAAATTCAGTACAACTGATAAAGTGTGATTGCTGATTTGTTTTTTTTTTGTTTTGTTTTGTTTTTACCTGGGAAATTACCAGAGATACAATCCCCACTGCTCTTAAAATTGGTTTACGTCTTGGTTTGCTTTAACCACATTGAACCAAAAGTAAAAACAGATTCCTCTGTAGTCTATAGCAATGAAAGGACCATGACAGACCATGACACACTCTGGGAGGCCTAAACAACCACTTATATACTGTGGTAGGGAGAATTCAGTACAACTGTGGTGCGCTCCGTATCAGGGGTCTCATTTATCAACACTGAAAACACAATAATTCAGTGGTTCAGAATATAAAGAATAGCATATACAGTTGCAATCAAAATTATTCAACCCTCATTCAAATCAGGTTTATTGTAAAAATTTACAGAATGTTGTTTGCATATATTATAAATATATGGATATAAGTATAAACAATAAACTGAAACTCATTAGTAATAACTGAAGTGTTACTTTATTGTTCTGTATGTTAATGAAGAATATATGTTACTCATTGTTACATTACAACCTTCACCTTGGTTGGAATGAAAACCTGCACCCACACCGGCCCATTCCGGATAAGATTGCCCACCCCTGGTTTAGATGGTCCTATCAAAGACATAATAACTAGCAGATATGTGGACATTGATTAAGCCTTATTAGCCTTTTATGTTCTATGAAAGTCCAAAGCTTTACTCATTTCAATTCAAGAAGCTTTGTCCTGATAAAGATTATGGAGTATATCTTATATCTTTATTACAGAATCAGTCTTCAGAACAGATTACACAAGAAGCAGCAGTCATGGTGTTATTTAACAGTAAACCTTTCAACAGTGTTCAAAAAAGAGCAATGGCTATGGAATTCACTGGGGTGAGAATTTTCAGAGAGAAATCCTGGCTGAACCTTGTCCACCCAAAGACCCATCACTGACATCAAATGCACACAAGCTTTCTGCAAGAACCAATCATTACTTTATTAATTTCTCTCACCCTTTTGCTCTTTCTTTCCTTGATTTCTGTTTTTTTTTTTACCCTTTTTTTTTACCTAACTAAGGGTAAAGCCTGAAAAACAGAAGTGGAAAGTAATTTGACTATGCCAATAAAAATCTTTATTGATATAAATGATATAAAGGATAATATAAAACAACTGTTTTTTACTTAATTTTCTTAGTCACTGACCTAGTGAACTAACATGATGTTGTATTTTTGATTGAGACTCCAAAGCATTTATATAAATCATGCTGGATTAAGCATAATAAAAAAATAAACATAATTAAAAAAATAAGCAATTTAAACTCCTCAGAATATTCTATATACAAAAGTTCAGTAATGCATGCAGTAATGACATGATTTGAAGTCGATTGAGTCGAGGTTTACATAAATTCTTCTTACGCATAAATTTACACACCCTCAAGAGAAGGACTAGGATATGAACATTTTTCCAAATTTACAAGATTTTCATGAATACCAAATTTCTTGTGTAAACACTCATACTAACAATTTATGAATAAATCCATTCATATCCAGATTTATATATGAGGCCCAATGTTTTGCCAAGCAATATAGATGGGCTCTAGGCTCCATGCCCAGGTGCTTGTGCCTGGTGTTTAAAATTAAAGAGAATCTTCAAAGAGAAGACAACAGTAGTTAAAGAGCTCAGTGATTATAATAGTCCTCCTTCAGGCTCTAATCTTAAAGGCATACTTGCAGTGACTTAACAGAAATCTATGTATATCTACTGAATGTATAAGATTATAATTTATCAATTTGTATAGCGCTTTTTTTACTATGGTACATTGTCTCAAAGCAGCTTTACAGAGATATCATTTTTACATTTTTTACAAGCGACTTACTAATGAGAGCACATTCACACACCAATGGTAGCAGAGCTTCCATGCAAGGTGCTAGCTTGCCATTGGGGGCAACTTAGGGTTCAGTGTCTTGCCCAAGGACACTTCGGCATGGGATCACCCGGGCCAGGATTCGAACCGCCAACCCCACGGTTAGTGGATTAGTGGACAACCCGCTCTACCGACTGAGCCACAGCCGCCCTATGAGCACCAGAAAAGCGTTACTAAGTAAGTTACAATGACTTCTATAAATATAAATATCTGTAGCTAATTCATTTGTTATTTTGTGTGCAGGAGGCAAATAGTGGGCCAGTGTTCATGTCCATATTGGTGAGCGGGATAATCCTTGCTGCTGTCCTGGTTGGAGTATATATACGGAAGAACCACTGTCGCACAAATGCAAATAGCATGAAATTAGTGAGTACAAATCATGCACAAACACTAAATCTTCTTTTAGCTCCAATAAATCAAATCCTTTATTCACTCTAATGACCATATGACACACAGTGGTCGACCACTTTTCCCTTAAATAGTAGCGTGTTGCACCGGTCTAAGTGTATCAAGTACAGCAACATGTGTGTGTGTGTGTGTGTGTGTGTGTGTGTGTGTGTGTGTGTGTGTGTGTGTGTGTGTTGTGTTTTTAAACCTTCATTAAAATATCCAATCAACTGTGGTCAGTGAATGACTGAATGAAACGGTAATAATTAGACCCAATACCATATCACCAATTTCCAGTGTGTCTGGTGTGCAGAGAACAGTCCACAACCCAAACAGTTATAAAACTTGAATGCTTTTAACTGAATTTAAATGTACGGAAATATGTTAAAATAAAATACAATGTTCTTGACTGGAATTAGAAGTCATGAACTTTTTTCTACAAAATGGACTCGCTTGCAAATGTACGACAATTTATACCTTCCTACATTCACAATTATACATTAGACAATCATAATTGTACAAATTAGTATAGATTTGTATTGACTACTTTGAATATAGTTATAAAAATCAATAGCCCAGGCAGAAGAAAACATTTGAGTATAATGAAGTTCAAGATTTATTACAAGGTCTAATTAATAAAAAGGCATTTTATTTTGTCATGTAAAGGTTATTGAGTAGGACTGCAAGTATTCATTGTCAGTTATACATAAGTACTAATCCCCTAAATAACTACATACATTTTTCCCCCACTGAGCATATTCAGTATGAAGTCCTTCCTCTTTGAAGACACATTAATTCACATTTGCCGTTGTGAAATTGAGAGATTAAAACGAACATGTTCAATCTAATACAAGACTTTCAGTGAAAATGTTTCCTGTATCTACATCATCTGGTGGGTGTTTTAATCCAAGCACATTGATTTAAGCTGCAAGACATTTTCAAGTGGATTTTTGTGTAGAAGTTTTTTCTGGAGACGTGTTAGGCCTGTGATTAAGTGGCAAGCACCTGACACCATATCAAACAAGGATTTTTTTTCCCCACCACACACCTTTAAATCAGAGCAAATGCATCATCAGAGTGAAATATAATTTTTTTACATACATGTAAAATTGGTACACGTTTTTCAATCAATGAAGCTCATTAAAAAAGTGCAAGGCCTTTAACTTCTTAAAGAGACTGAAAAAATGAAGCTGCAGTTTTGCTGATTAATGGAAGTATTTTAGTTCTAACAATGTTTGCTTCATATAAAAGAGGTTAAATGGGTACTAACAATGGATTCACTGAAAAACATTATTATTTATCATGGGTGTGCAGCAAGTGGAAAAATTATTCTTTACCCAGTGCATGGTATGTGTTTTCCCCCAGGCAGAGGAGTCATACATGGCTGATGAAGATAACCAGGGCAACACTCTAGTGTCTGTGGCTCCTCTGAGCCCACCTGAGAGCCAGGAGAAGCCAAGCCAGAATGGCGAGTCTCTAGAGGTAGTGAAGACCCAAAATTCTCCTGCTGCCACCAATGGTCACTCTACCACCAAAGCTGACACTGAGCTGTGAGAGTCCGCCTCAACTACACATGCTCTGGGTCAAAGTTCACCAACCCAGACCTACAAACAACACTAGGGAACTGACAAAACAAATGCACAGGCTCCCTATTTTTCTCTCGCTCTTTATTATAATAGAATTAATACATGGCTTTTAAGATGATAATGACCAGGGGGTGGGTTTCCCAAAATGTTTGTAATGCTAAATACTTTATTATCTCATTCATAAGGATGCTCTTTAATTAACAAGCATTTACTGAAATGCTTTATTAACGTACTGTATAAACTTGTTTGTAAATGAATGAGTAATCTGACCAATTATTTTTACAAGTACTCTGTTATTCATAGCTTGCATGCAGTTCTACCTCAAAAAAGGCAGAGGCTGCTCATTTCTATACAAAAAAAGCCTCACAGTTTTATAGACTGACTGTGATTTATTGTCCTAGCGGTAACTTGCTTAATTAGCGTCTGTGATGCAGTGGGTAGCTTGGTCTTCTCAGAGTGCTAGTGTAGTAAGTTCAAACCAAAGCTTTGTTGACTGTCTATGTGGGGTTACACATTGTTGATGTTATACAAAACCAAATGAAACAAACTGCATTTGAAAACTGTGTTCATGTAAATCAGTGCACATGGAACCAACGAGTATAAAAGATGAATTTATGTTAATGTAACAATGTATGTTAATGCATTTGTGTATGCATTTATGTTAAATTTATGTTAATGCCTTTGTGTATGCATCAACGTATGCATTTGAATCAAGTCAATTCAATTAACTTTTTTAATGTAGCTTTTGTACCACCTTTGTCACTGTTTTTTTGTACACTGAAAAAAGTTCACCGAAATGTACTTGTTTCAGATGTGTACAGTGGTTCCATGTGAATGAATTGATTTAACACAGGTTTTGTTTTTTTTTTTTTTGTTTGTTTGTTTTTTTTTGGGGGGGGGGGATGGTTAACAGTCAAAATGATTTGTTAATGAAGGTTATATTCAAAGACTTGGAATTTTTTTTGGAACTCCACACAGTTATTAGAGCTTAGGATAGATCACAGTGCTCTGGAGCTGAGAGACTGAGTGACATTACCCACTAGATTACCATGCTACACTGTTTAATTAAATTTGTTTAATACTAGTGAGAGTTAATAAAGGTTCACACTCATTCCATATAAGTCAAGTTAAAAGATTAGATTAAACCTAGCATAAGCAGCAACTGTGTGACAAGTAACTAAGTAAAGAAAGGTAAAGAAAAAAAATGATTCAGAAACTTAATACATAATAATAAAAGGTTTCAGTGCCACCAAACAGCAAAAGCAGGCAAACAGAGAGGGCAGACACCCAGAATGCACTGGCATGAATAATTAAGTGATTAAAGCTAATCAGGCACTTCCAGCACAACAATATTCAAACTATACATTGTATATTATACATTTTCTCTTAACTCTAACATATTGCATTTTTCAGTGTTGCTCTTCCAAACAAACATAAGTTTTAATGTAAATTGTTGATTATGCTTGTGTATATCGCCCTCTATTTATAAGCATCTGCAGCTGTTTATGCTGTTTAAGTTGCTGATTCATCTTATGAATTTACCTCCAGACTGTGAATTGAATGTTTTGACTTGTAGGCTGAGCCAACAAAGAATCACTTACAACTCAATCTTTAAATATCTGATAATGAAGGCACCCAGGAAATACTCGCAAAATAGGCTCATACTTACAGTAATGTATGTCCTTAAAGTTGTTCATTATTCAGTACGATTCATCGATATTGGGAAACCCAGACAAGTTTCTTATCTTGTTACCTGGTATATAACTTACCCTCCCCACGAGCTTTTAAAAATATCTACAGTAGTTAACTTCTACAGTACATAAATAATAAAGTTATACATAAAGTTAATTTGTTTGAATTATGAGCAGTTTAAAATTTTAATAATTTTGTTATTATATAATATTATACAATATTAGTCTCTTATAATGTGAAGAGTGCAAGTGCTGTGGCTCTCGGAGCTGATGTTGAGTACTGGCCTTAGGTGGGTGTCCTTCAATGCGATTGATTGCTATCTTCTATAAGTGTATACAGACTTGGACAGAGTTGTTCATGTTCCAGTGTTCCACAGTTTCCTAACCCTCCACATGGCTGTCTGCCCAAGAGACACACACTTCTTCCTGGGCCATTCAATTAAGAACTGATCAAAATAAAACAAACTCTGTTTGCTTGTTGTTGTTTTGTTTTTTTATGCACATGTGTGAATTTCATTTCTAAAGATGTCATGTGTGAATTATAAATATTAGTGATATCATATTTCATTGTGTTGGTACATGTGTACCCATGTTAACAGTACTGCCCAACCTTTGTTTATAAATCAATGTGACAATGTGATGACTTGCAGAGTTAAGGTACAGCACTTGTCTGGTGCTGGACTTCATTGGATAACAATTACCATGAACTCCTTTTCATCACTGCAAACCACAGCTCAAACTGGACCAGGGTTTATACTGTAGGCCTTGTTAATGAACACTTTGGAATTGTATGTTTGTCCTCAACCAGTATTATGCTCTTTTGTAATATCTCTGGAATCGCATAGTTGTTTAGATATAGTGGTCTATCCTAAAACCTATCCTTCTTCTGCTATTTTAATGCAATTTGTGATTGTTAATTGCTAATTAGCCAAAGGAAAACAATGAACAGAACAGTGAAGCAGTTGGCTTAATGTGTACATAGACTCCCTGGATGTGGATGTGCCCTGCGATGGACTGGCACCCTGTCCACGGTGTACCCCGCCTTGTGCCCGATGCTTCCTGGGATAGGCTCCAGGTTCCCCCGTGACCCTGAAAAGGAGTAAGCGGTTGAAGATGGATGGATGGATGGATGGATGGAGACTCCCATAGCAATAAGCATAATGCTATTAATTGTTTTAGCATGCAAACCATGACTATTAATGTTCTGTTCTTTAATTTAATTCCTCCTATTTTTAACATTCCACTGTTCTGGGTCTGTACTACAATTTGTATAAACTGAAGAACTTGTTGTGATGTAAGTTTGGAATATGAATAAATTTTGGAAACTAAATGAGCCTGCAGTTTATTTTTAAAGCTATATGACATTTTAAACTATTTGCAGCAAATGATATTTATTGAAAGAATACAGTTTTAGATTAATTGCTCACATGGAGATGAAAAAACATAAAGAACACGTGCTTATTCAAAATAAAATGTAATAAAATGAAATAGCTTGCAGATCTGGAAAGGCTCTATAGCTTAAGTGGAAACAGCTGGCCAGAATAAGTATGAGTGATGACATCATGGTGGAGGGATTTGTCTCTGCACTGAACCTCAGTAAGACCTGCTCAGCAAGATCAGCTATCCATGTGTGGTTTTATCTGAATAAACCTCCGAAATCTCTTCACTTATTTCCCAAGAAACTGGGTGGGGAAAAACATTTTGCCATCATTTATAATCGTTTCATTAATGATTTACACAGCATGCAAAAAAATTTCTGTTTTTAATCAGAATAAAGATCCTTTCATTATAAATAAGGCAAATGGTTACACCCAAGTTGGAAAGAAAAAGCATTAATTATGTAAGCCTCTATAACTGGATTGATAAGAAGCTCTTCCCAACAATCACAGGACGCTCACATGATCTCTGGAACCCTCTTCAGACTTTGGCACACAGCATTAATTTGTCACTCTCAATAACAAGAGAACATCACAAAAACCTCCCCAAGGACATAAGTTCATCAAGAATAAATACCGATCAATCTCACAGAAGACAGCAGGGGTTTCTAACTGGACCTGAGACAATAATGTTGACATAAAATAATAAAATTTAAATGCAAAACAATATATTAATATTATATATTCAATTCAATGTTGTTTTGCAGTGTCACTGGAGAAAAAATTGTTTTGTCAAAAAGAGTCAAGGTTTTTGTGAGCTTTGTATAAAGCAAGCCAAATGAAAACATGAAAAGAAACAGACCAAGACGTCATTGATGAAACCAATGATCACTGTCATATCATTAAAAAATATACAATGTGAGCTATTTGGGCTATCTGAACTTGGTTTGCTGGATTCAAATCACTGACAATCTTACTGATAATCATATCATGGGGTCCAGGAAGGTGATTTGAGGCTGCATTTGTGAATGCAGGTCATAGTAATAATAATTATCAATTTGTATAGCGCTTTTTTACAATGGTACATTGTCTCAAAGCAGCTTTACAGAAATATAATTTTTACATTTACAAGCGACTTACTAATGAGATCACATTCACACACCAATGGTAGCAGAGCTGCCAGCTTGCCATTGGGGGCAACTTAGGGTTCAGTGTCTTGCCCAAGGACACTTCGGCATGTGGAGTCACCCGGGCCGGGATTCGAACCGCCAACCCCACAGTTAGTGGATTAGTGGACAACCCGCTCTACCAACTGAGCCACAGCCGCCCGTAGGATTTGCGATTAAACACACATTCACATGCTCACACAACAAGAGGAAGTTTTCTCATAGGGTGAGGGACATTGCATGTTGTTGCAGCTGTGAGACCTGTCATGTTGTCTTTCACTCTTCACCAGAGGAATGGACAGAGAATGGACGGGAAGGAAAAAAGTAGGGGATGTGTCAGGGTCCGAACATGCCTGATGACCTTGGAACACCCAGAGTCTGCTGTGTGAGTAAAATGGCAAGTGAGAGAAAGGGTGTGAGAGATACCGAGTGAGATACTGGAAGAGATAAAGGGACGTTTGACGGTGGGGTTGGTGTTCTTGGGGTAATAGGCAGCATTCCTCCTCCTCCAAACACGGCGAGTTGAGTTGATGCCAAAGAG
>JAFFST010048269.1:150675-164966 GCA_022414735.1 Noturus placidus | reverse complement strand
AGAAAATTTATTGATTCTGTATTGATATATTTTGTTGTACTCTGAAAAGTGTATAAGGATCAATAAAAATTATAAATCAGATGTTTCTCAACAGTCTCAAAAGTTGTTGATTGTCTGCGTTGGCCGGCGTCTATTGGTGCAGTGTGAACTAAGCTTAAAAGAACACATCCTCTTTTTTTATTCATCACCTGTGCTCAGAAGATGGAGAGAAGAATATGCCCTTTTTTGTAGTGTCTTACCCTTTGCCAGTCCCTTTATTTTGCTGCTCTTGCACTGAGATCTACAGAGGAGTAGTTTAGTATGATAGACCACCCACAGTTTTGAAGGCAGTCACTTCCTCATGCTGTCATTCCCTTGTAGTTTTACAGTTGCTTCTTTTAACACTTTTTTGAATAATGTTCCTGATTGTACTGATTAAATGAGAGTGACTATGACACTCGTACTCCAGGAAATCTCAGGCAGGTTTAATTCAGCGAGTTCAAAGCAAAAGGCTAACCTTCAAAGCTTTAGATCAGGCATATGTCTCAAACACAGCGGCAGTCCATTGTGAAACAAGGCTGCTCCTTTCTGGATCCTTTCAACCACGTTAGTTCTCCAGCTCCACAGTCTCGACCTGGATAAAAGAATCAAGTAGTGGGATGAAACCGTGATTCATTGAGGTTAAACAAAGATGACTTGTTATATTTTGTTCTTAAAGAATGAACAGCATTCGTATGGAATCACTAATAGAATCACTCAAAGGTTAAGATTTATATAGTGCTTTTAACAATAGACACTGTCACAAAGCAGTTTTATATAAATCAGGATGTACTGTGGTGCTTGCACTTATTACTGCACATGGGGGTCACACCAGATACTGAAAGCAAAAGTTCACATACTTTTGCCACTCACAGATATGTAATATTGGATCATATCATTTTCATTATCAGATCATTTTCCTCAATAAATAAATGACCAAGTATGTCTCATTTTTGTCTAATTTATTTAATTGGGCTTTCTTTATCTACTTTTAGGACTAATGAATCTAATGAGGTTTTAGCTCATAGTTATGCAGATTGATAGAAAATTCTCAAACTTTCAAGCACCATTGTAGATGTAAAAAAAATAAATAAATAAAATAGAAACCTGACAAGCACGCCGTAGGTGACAGTGGCAAGGAAAGCCATGATACTCAAAAAGGAATCTATTTTCTTCTGGGCTACACAGTATACTGTTATAAAAGGCAAACAGTGCTTTGTTTGTGTTGAAAGAGTGTTCTGTACAGTATGAGCATATTGAGAATAAGATCAAGATCAGAAGGTACTTCAACATGGACACTGGATTCAGCTATTATTCATAGCACTCACATGCACTAGGTGCACTCATGCAGGAAAACCAGCTGTTTGTTGGCACTGTACAAAATAGACATAGGCTGCCTGTTAGTTAAGAGCTGTCTCCTGTTCTGTGCACAGGCACAATTATGCATGCAAGGCTCTGCCTGTCTTCGTTTCATACAGAAACACTTTTCAGTTTCACATTCGGAGTCATGGGTCATATTCTTAGAAGCAGTCCTGGCCCATATAGCTATTATCCCATCTTGGTCAAATATACACTTGCTGTGATTTATTTGTTTTTTTGGCAATATATTTCCAAACACAGCATGCAATCATGTAACAGGCAGCATGTGTTTCATCCAGTTATTGTGCCATATTTATTATTACATTTCCCCCCTTCCAGGTTCATAAATTAACCAGTAGTCTTTAGTCTTACAGCTCCTCTACAATGATTGCAGATAATCATTGATAGTCTAAAAAGTGTGATTGTTCAAGTTCAAGTAATGTCAGCCATAAACAGCTGGAACAGTACACAGTTAAACGAAACTACATTTCTCCAGGAGCATGGTGCTACTGGAGCATGGGTTGTCAGACCACTACACAGTTTTAGAGTGGATATAAATAAAGTAAATATAACATGTTATGACTTAGTCTTCAGCAGATTAGTTTATAGCAAATATGGACATAGCAATTATTGTAGTAGAAGCCAGGTAAAGTTTATAATAGTGACAATAAAATAAATACTATATTTTTATAAATACAGTAGCAGCATAAATGCAACAGTCAATGCAGGAATGTGCAAATGGGAATGGAATGATGTTCAGTTCAGAGTGTGTGTACATGTGTACGTACGTAAGTGTGTGTGTGTGTGTGTGTGTGTGTGTGTGTGTGTGTGTGTCAGTCCAGTCTCTGAGTATTGAGGATTCTGATGGCTTGGGGGAAGAAGTTGTTACAGAGTCTGACTGCGAGGGCCCGCATGCTTTGGTACCTTTTTCCAGTCAGCAAGAGGGTGAACTGTGTGTGTGTGGGGTCATCCACAATGCTGGTGGCTTTGCGGATGCAGCGTGTGGTGTAAATGCATATTCTATATTCATATTATATATGTGACATTTGCTTTACAGTACTGTGCATGAGTCATTTTCATCAGGAATCTGTTCACAGCTTGAAAAGTAGTTACCTTCTGGAACATTCCCTGCTGCTCTTACAGATGGTGGCGTCTGATGGCGTACAGCAGAGCATGCCTGTAACGGTGAACATCCTGGTTATTGATGCTAACGACAACACACCCACCTTCTCTCAGGTCTCCTACAACATCGAGGTGTTCACTAACATGCAGGCCGGAGAGACTGTAATACAGGTGAGCACTTCCATCCATCCATCCATCCTCTAACGCTTACTCCTTTATCAGGGTCACCTGGAGCCTATCCTAGGAGGCATCAGGCACAAGGCGGGGTATACCCTGGACAGAGTGCCAGTCCATCGCATGGCAAAATCACATACACACTCACACACCCATTCATACACTACGGACACTTTAGACACACCAATCAGCCTACCATGCATGTCTTTGCACTGGGGGAGGAAACCGGAGTACCCGGAGGAAACCCCTGACGCATGGGGAGAATATGCAAACTCCACACACACATGGCCCCGGCGGGACTCCAACCCCGGACCCTAGAGGTGTGAAGCGAACGTGCTAATTACTAAGCCACCGTGCGCCCTGGTGAGCAGTTACTTTAAATACAAACTTCCCAACTATGTGCTGAGAATGTTGTATTATGTAGATCATAAAGTGCTGAATCATTGATTCTGGAGATAAGCCTCCTCTAAACTCAGATTTGCACTTTTTTTTTTTTACAAATCATAAACTTAATAGCTGGTACACAAATAACTACCTGTCTGATGTTACTGGATGTTTCATCATTCCTATTGTAAATTATTCTGGAGCTGTTCGACTGAAAAGTGAAGTGCTGTTTCAGCCTCTTCCTTGACACATCAGTTAACTTGCAGAGGGGGATGATTGTAAGCCGCATGAGTGAAGCCTCATCAGTTTGATCAAAGACAGAGCTGCCACTCCTACCTTATTACTTTGCCTTTTGAAGTTCCCCATATACCCACTGGTTATAGCCAGGCAAAATTCATACAATTTAAGTTAATTAAATATAAACATGTAAGCAGAACAAGAAGTGAATACTATCCATATTTAAATAGGAATGGTAAGATTGAGAACATGAAACTCTTTATAAACTTTAGAACTAATCTTACTAATATGATCTCTTTATTTGTCCCTGGATGAATGTGTACAATTATAGGAAAAGTCTATGTACAGTATCAAGCCATATGGCCCTTCAAGGAAGGAACTGGGTCAGTAATGATATCCTGTGCCTTTAATTAATTTGTAATGAATCAGCTTTCAGATATGTTTACAGCTCCCGCTGACTCAACTCAGCCATGGAATAACTCACAGAATTTCTTTTTGAGTTATAAATGTGCTCTAAGCAGAAGTATTTAAAAGATAGTTTTCTAATTTACATTTGACTTTATATGGAATAGAGAAAAAAAAAAAAAAAGTCTTAAAAGTCTGTGATGGTGCATGTGTCATAAAAGGTGATGTTTTGCATATTGTTTAATAATATAAGAATTCTTTGGCATGAAGACTTGGTTGTATCTCATGGAGATCTGTAACAGGGAAGAATTTACAATTGCAAATATACTATATATATTATATATATATATATACAGTTTAACAGTCTGCTTTATATAAACCAGCAAAAGTGTTGTTTGATTTTCAAGGTAGAACGTGGTTGCACTATAAACAGTAGGCCCATAGCTTTTATTCAAGACCCTCTGGGCAGTCATATGCTTTGTTATTCAATCCAGCATATTATTCATGTCTATAATCCAAAAATCCATGTCTATAATCTACACTTTACTGAAGATGGATATTAAGGCTTCATGATATTAATGTAGTTGGCCATATTCTTAAAACTAAATGGTGTATAGTGGATGTCCACATTTGAGGCAGATTAGCAAAGCCATGCACATGTAATGCGTTGTAACAGTCTCCTAGAAGGGAAAGTGTTTACATCCTTTACCCTTTTCCTATGTTGTAGGATCAACATTAAGATTCTAGAAACCTCTGCTATAGAACAAATCAAAACACAGAAGTAGAGAGACTCTTCGCTTTTGATGAAGTGGTGTCTATAGCAACTGAGCATGGATAATTATGTTTTGAATAAGACTTCAGCAGCACTTCACTCCCCAGGGAATGAATAAACAGGTAGCACTAGCTTTGTAAGACACGCTGCAGTGTCAGCCTTGATTTTGTCACATGTCCTCAGTATGCTTAAGTTGTAAACAATCTGGATACTCATTTCTTTAGATCTACAGTTAGCACCTGATTCTCAATCAGTTAGCTTTACTTAAGCACTGCATTTCGTTTGGTTACACCTTCCCGTTGGTCATAGGGTAGAGTAATCATATGCTGCCTGTCAAAAGTTTGAGGATATCTTGCTCTTTTTGGAACATTTTCAACTACCGTTTTGATTTTCCTGACCCCAAAACACACCTCAGAAGCTGTGCAAGAGATATTTAAAGAAGAAGGAGGCTGTCTGTAGTGCAATGCCCTTCTGTGTCACATAACCTTAACCCGATATGGCGATGAGTTATATTGAAAGGTTTGTGTTCAACCAGCTGTGTAAGCCTCTGGAATGTTCTGCAAGAGGTACAGCAGAGCATGTCCGAGGAAGACCTGGACAAACCAACTGTTTTTATAATTAAAGTGTGCATTTATGTGTAGTATTTAGGTAAGCGGGGAGTTTTGTTATAGCATTTAAACGCACAGTGGTACATTTATAAGGTATACTCAGTTCATAGCCAGGGTAATTACCCCTTTTATCAGGTAAATCTGCTATATAAGTGCACTTTAAATTACTGAATCTCAACAGGTGACCTAAACTGTCTGTTTTTATGTACAGTTTTTCTATCAGTAGAAAGCAACCACCATAGTACCACTGATAATCATGTTATTTGGGTGATGGACTGCTCTCAGCATAGATGGGACATAATTGTGACTTCAAGTGGAGCACTGCATGTATGGGTTTTAAGCATGTTTAATGGCCCCTTTATTAAATCTCATATGAGTACAGTTAGAGATTAAAGCTATTTTTTTTGCCTAATTTGTCCTCTTCCCTTCACTGATGTCAATTTCCAACTGCAGCCAATTTCTGACTGCGGTTGGCTGGATATTTTTGGTTGGTGGGCTGTTCTACATCAAGCAGTGGCACTGGAGCAATATTGACTTTGACAATCCCAGCATCACTGCTGCGCCAGATACACTCATTCCAATGAAACACACATTTCAGTGTCACTTTCTACTGATGGACAGTCTAGAGGGGGTAGACAGATTGGGCAACAGATGGATACAAAAAAAAAAGTTCACCTGTACTTTGGAAGATGTACCTGATCATTTGTACAAAATGTCATCTTTATGCAATGTCCTTACCGTGTCTTATACAAATAGACTGTTTATGTATGTAATACATATGGAACCAGCACACTCCTTAATCATCATTATTAATGGATATTTCTGTCTCTTTGAATTAGTTAACTGCTCAGGATTCTGATGAGGGTCTGAATGGTCTGGTGACTTACACCATCTTGGCAGGAGATCAGGGACATTTTGTCATCAGTAACCGTACAGGTCGAATCACCATAGCTCCAGGAGTGAATCTGAGCGTGGGTCGCTCCTACGCCTTAACTGTCAGAGCAGCTGATAATGCACATGAGGCTGAAAGGAGGTCAGATGTACTTATCACCTATCACTTTTTTTTTTACCTAGTCTTGTTGTCTGTTTGAATAGTTTATGCAGTTATTACCTCAGTAAGCCATATATCTCTAGGGAAGTTACTCAGCAATTCTAATAATGTCATTTAGTTTTCTTTACAATAAATTATTTTCTGTGATGTATTTTTTTTTTTTAGGAGTTCCATAACTACGGTTTATATTGAGGTTCTACCTCCTAACAACCAGAGTCCTCCACGCTTTCCACTGACAATTTACAACCTAGAGATCAGTGAGGCCATGAGGATAGGAGCCATCCTCCTCAATCTGCAGGTCAGACAACGAGTTACTGTATACTTTAGAGAACTTGCTTTCTGTACTAAAAAATACCTTTCTTTATATTACTTTTTCCTCCTGTTTATTTTCTCCCCAGCAATACCACATTCCCAAAGCTGTCATTTGACAGTGTTGTCCCTCTTGACCAAGGTGTACAGTATATACTGGATATAAAAAGTCTACATGCCACAGTTAAAATGGCAGGTATTGTGATGTCATTTCACATTGCGAGTGGAATTTTTTTTTTATGGTAAAATAAGACAAATAAAAAAGTTACAGTCAGCTGGTTGCACACGTGTGCACACCTTTTTGTAATTGGGTATGTGGCTGTGTTCAGAATGAACCAATAACATTCAATCTTGTGATCAAAAGTATTTATCATACAGCTGTCATCAATGAAACTATTCTGATTAACCCAAGTAATGACCAGCTTGTTCTGTAAGATTTTCTTCACATTTTCTTGGTTTCATTTGACTGCTATAGCCATGGCTTGCAAAGCATGCATGGTATCTCACTTGTGGAAAGGTATTGATCAGAAGAGGGTTACAAAAAAATTTCAGAAATATTAGATATTCCATCGAACACCATGAAGGCAATATCAACAAGTGGAGAAAATGGAGCACCACAGTGACATCACCAAGAACAGGATGTTCATCCAAAATGTATAAAAGGACAAGACAAAAACTTACCAAGGAGTCTGCCAAGAGACCTACGGCAACATTATAGGAACTGCAGGAAGATCTAACAAGTACTGATTACTCTCTGCATGTGACACTCTCTCATATTCTTCACATGACTGGGCTATGGGGTAGAGTGCCTAGAGAGAAGCCTATTCGTAAAAAATGCATCCAAGCGCAACCAAGCCACCCCAAACCATGTGGCAAAATGCATTATGTACAAGACCAGTTCCAAAAGGTATAATAATTCCATAATCCCAAAAGGTATATTTGGCACAATAAAAAGTTATTCAGCCAGAACTGGGGCATTTAACAAGGTGGAGGGAATCATGAATCTGCGAATTCAAGTCAATTTTAGTGCAAAATTTTCAGGTGTCTGCTAGTAAGCCTAAAATGAAAAGGAATTTTGACATTCAGTACAACAGTGACCCAAAGCATACATTCAAATCAACGAAGGAATGGCTTAACAGAAAGAACATCGATGATTTTGAATGAGCCAGAGCCCAGACCTGAATCCAACTAAAAATCTGTGGAGTGACCTGAAGCAGGCAGTGTACAAGAGATGCCCTTACAATTTGAAAGCTCTAAAATGTTTTAGCAAGAAAGAGTGGGAAAATATTTCCAGGCCAAGTTCTGCCACACTCATTGACTCTTACCCAAAAAGACTGAATGGTGTAATAAAATCAAAAGGTGCCTCAACAAAGTATTAGTTTGGGGGTGTGCACACTTATGCAACTGAGTTCTTATAAGTTTTTTACTTTTCCTTTTTTCCCCTAAAAAAGCTTCTGATTGTTTTTGCTTAATTTTTATATGTTGTAATGTCATGTTGAGGGTGAAAAAAATTCTGACAAGATTTATCTCAGGGTCAATTTTTTACTTCACAAAAAACTGACATTTTTATAGCGGCATATAGACTTTTTATATCCATTGTATATGGTTTTACAAAGTTGAGAAAATTACATACTCTTCCCTGGGAGAATAAAAGGTGTGAGGGCATGTGGATCTTATTAAGTTGTATTTGAAAAGAAAGGCAGAGTGGGGGTTAATATTAGCTCGCTTAATGAAATAAAATAGATACCACCCATGTTCCCTGACTCTATTTCTCTGTTTCTGTAGGCGATAGACCGTGAGCTAGATCCAATTACATACCATATTCTGAGTGGCGATCCACAGCAGATGTTCAACCTTTCTCAAACGTAAGTGTCCAGGTAATACACTATATATCATTTGAAACTGGACTGGATTTCCATCATATACTGTATTTTCCATTCTGCTACATCCAGTGCACCCACTGTCTTAAAATTAATACTTGAGTTGCCTTGTGGGGAACATATATTAGTGCATTTAATTTTACCCTCATTTGTTGAGACTGTGCCAGACCTAAACATCTGGCAGTATATGTGCTGAACTAAATACTTAGTATATTTTCTGTTTGATTTTATTTTCTAGTTAAATATAGAAAAAAAGGGGGGGGGGGATATAGAACCTCTAGCTTGTTGTCTAATTTCGTAAACAAGTGCTTCCAATGGCACTGCTCTTATTAAAAATCTCCACAGGTCCTCCTCAAGTGTCAACAATTAGCATTTTCACACAAAGTCTTGACCTGCTTGGTAATGATTAAATTAATGGGGCGTGTGTTTTTCTAAGAGGCTTTAAAATCCATTTTCAGCAGCTTTGCTAAGAATGTGCCTGTGAAAAACTAGACGGTTCTCCCTAGAGATGACAACAGTGGTTGTAGAGTCTTAGTATGAGAGTCACGCTACATGTGTAAAGCCTTGTTTGCAATATGACTTGGAGTGTTTATTCGCTGCTCTTAGCTATGAATTCCACTTGCAGTTGAACTGTTTGTTTCCAAAGTTAAAGAGGCAAAATGCATTATGACCCTCTTCTTTGTATGGCGTAGCAGTTATATGGCCTGTAGGGGATTGTTGGGTAGAATAGTGTCAGCTAGGAGAAGACACAAGACCAGAGTAAAGCAAATTGGAATTTGATAACGAGCTGTCTGCACTTCAAGGGAAGGCAAAAAGATTTGAATAACAAACAGTTAGGAATGGCCTCCCTTCCTGAAATCAGCCCACAAATTAACACTTCTGTCAGATATATCAGATATATCAGATATATCAGATGAGACCAAAATTGAAATTTATGACTTTGCGTACATATAAGAAAATGATCAAACCATACTGTAACATGCACCCATATCCACTACAAAGTAGGGCAGTGGATCGTTGGGACTGCTTTTTGGCATTGTGATGGCATCATGCATTTTTCCAAAGAAGGAATATTTTAGTTCATTTTGGGAACATAAAATCAAGTGTTTAACAATAGCCATCTACAGTAACTATCCAAATTTGAACCCAGTTGAGATCCGATCCATATGTTCCAGCAAAGGCCTTGAAATGTTCTTCATGAGGAAGCGGTCTGTCATATCACAGCTAACCAGGGACTTCCATAATACACCACAGCTTACAAATATGGCTGCCACAGACTACAACTCCCAACCCAGCACACAGGCACGTTCACAATCTTTGGAATTCTAAACACACACACACACACACACACACACACACACACACACACACCTGTTGCCTATACACACACACACACCTCCCTTTAAAAGAGACTGGTTATTCACAAAGATTTTGTGAAGTATACGCTCAGTAACTTTTGTCTCCATCGTTAAAAGCCATTGTTTGATATTGCTTCTCTGGTTTTTGATCCTGTTTGTTCTCGATTATCATTACTTGCCTGTCCTATTCTAGTCTGTTTGTTTGATCTCCTGACCCTTGCCTGACTGATGTTTATGATTTTGTTCTATGATTTGGTTTTTGACATTTCATTAAAGCTGCCTTACCTGCAATTGCCTCCGTCTGATCCTCCATTACATGACATAGTCCAAGTGTTTCAGACTTGTTAGACATCACAGGAGATATTTTCTCCTTGTGAGGCTTCACCAAATATTAATATTAGTCATGCAATACTTTTTGAAACCAGTGATTTGCAGCATCTTTTTTTTTAGGTTTGAAAAAAAAGGTGCATTAAAATATACATTACGTTTACATTTATTCATTTAGCAGATGCTTTTATCCAAATCTACTTACAAAGGAGGAAAAATAGAAGCAAAGCAATATATCACGCAGAGAACAATACAAGTAGTGCTACCATACAAGATCCATTAAGTTAGTTATAGAAGAAGCAATGTGCACAGAGTAGAGGAGTATTGCAAAAAGGATATATATATATATATAATATATATTAATATGAGTTGGTTAGGTGTTCATGGAAGAGATGGGTCTTTAGCTGTTTTTTGAAGATGGTGAGAGATTCTGCAGTCCGGATTGAGGTTGGAAGCTCTTCCACCACTGAGGAACAGTTAGTGTGAAGGTTCTGGAAAGGGACCTTGCGCCACGCTGAGTAGGAACTACTAAACGTCGGTCGCTAATTGATCGCGGATTGCATAGGGGAACGTAAGCCTTCAGGAGAGAGTTGAGGTAGAAGGGAGCTGTTCCAGACAAGGTCTTGTAAGTGAGCATCAAGGCCTTGAATTTGATGCAGGACCCTACAGGAAGAGGGGTGTATTATGGGTTCTCTTGGGCTGGTTGAAGACGAAGTGTGCTGCAGCATTCTGAATCATCTGAGGTGGTTTGATGGAGCTGGCTGGGAGTCCCGAAAGTAGTGAGTTGCAGTAGTCCAG
Organism: Noturus placidus; assembly: GCA_022414735.1. NCBI lineage: Eukaryota > Metazoa > Chordata > Actinopteri > Siluriformes > Ictaluridae > Noturus > Noturus placidus. The sequence goes on along the minus strand of JAFFST010048269.1, from coordinate 154,164 downwards.
TTTTGAGATATCAAGAGCCTGGGCTAGTATCTGTGTAGCCTGTTCAGTGAGGTAGGGTCTGATTTTCTTGATGTTGTACAGGATGAATCTACAGGACTGTGTAGTTGGTGAGATGTGGTCTGTAAAGGTCAAGCTGTCATCAAGAGTCACCCCAAGGTTCCTGGCCATCCTGGTTGGCTTGACTGTGGTTGCGCTGAGCTGTACAGTGAGGTTGTGGTTGATTGAGGGACAGGCTGGGATTATGAGAAGCTCAGATTTTGCCAGGTTGAGCTTAAGGTGGTGTTCCCTTATCCAGACCGAGATGTCCGACAGGCATGCGGAGATGTGTGCAGAGACGGATGGATCGTCAGGCTGGACGGACAAATAGAGCTGGGTGTGAAGTAGGATGAGGACAGATGAACTAGAGGTTGCTCTTGCTAGTCGTAAGGCTTCAGTGATGGAAAGCAGAGCAGTCTTCGTGGAGTGATTGCTCTTGAAGCCAGACTGCTTGGTGTCCAGAAGGTTGTTCTGTATGAGAAAATTGGATAGTTGATTAAACTCTCTCAAGAGTTTTGGAAAGGAAAGGGAGGAGGGTAACAGGTCTGTAGTTGTCAACTACAGCAGGGTTAAGTGATGTTTTTTTAAGCAGTGGGGTAACCCGGGCCTGCTTCAGTGAGGTAGGGTATGTTCCAGTAGAGAGGGATGTGTTAAAGATCTGTGTGAGTGCAGGTATTAGTGTGGGAGAGATGGACTGAAGAAGGTGAGAAGGGATAGGGTCAAGAGAATAGGTTGTGGGACGGCTAGAGAAGAGGAGTTTAGAGACATCAGTCTCTGAGAGGGGAGAGAAGGTAGTCAGTTGGGAGTTACATGAAGGAGGAGCCGGTCTATGCATGTCTGGTGTTGAGAACTGGTTCCTGATTGATGTGACCTTGTTGGCAAAGTCATCTGCAGTGAGAGAGGTAGGGGAAGGGGGAGGAGGGGGGCAGAGAAGAGAGGAACAGGTTTTGAAGAGAGTGCGGGTGTTGGGAGAACTACCAATCTTCTCTTGGTAGTATGTGGCTTTAGCAATGAAGATACTGTTGGAAAAAGAGGAGAGGTTGGGGGCAGATCCTGTCAAGAGAAGATGTTAGGGTGGAGCATAGCATGTCAGTTACGGTGTTTAAGTCAAGTGAATAGAGGTGGCTATCAGAGGGAAGTAAGGTTGTGACAACTGAGGAGAAATGTGAGGGAGAAAGGGAGCAAAGATTGCGATGAAAAGAGATAGAGGGAGGAGACAGTGAAGGGGGTGAGGGGAGAGAAATAGAGAACTGGATAAAGAAATGGTCAGAGGTGTGGAGAGGAGTAATGAGAAGATTGTGTGTGGTGCAATTACGTTTGAGGATGAGGTCGAGCTGTTTGCCGGCTTTGTGTGTTGCTGGTGTGGTGAACTTCTTGAGGTCAAATGTGGGAAGGAGAGCAAGAAATTCAAAGGAAGTGTATGAGCAAGAGGGAGAAAGACAGGTAAATTTCCATGTTTTGATGAGAAGCAAACCTGTACCACACCCTTTTCTGTTGGGACGTGAGGTATGGGAGAAGTTGAAGTTGGAGGGAAGCGGTTGTGGCTGTTTTCTCAGCATGGATCCAGGTCTCAGTCAGAGCCAGCATGCTGAGGTTGGAGTGGTTTGCAAAGGCAGGAATGAAAGACCGATTGAGAATGAGAGGGAACCTGCAGAGGCCACATTCAGAGAGCGTAGATTGTCCAAGTTGCGAACGTTTCTGGGAGTATGCCGCAGTCTGCGCCTGTGGCAAATAATAGGGATAAACTGATGACACATGTTAGTGAGTGTAAACAGGTAAACAACAAGAGGAATAAAGGGAGAAGAAGTATACTTAGCAGCACGAGTGGTGTCTTGTCAGTGTCCTTGCTCGGTGGACTCGCGCAGGTAGACTCGCAGGTCTTTACACGACAATGGCTGACGCTTCTGCTGACACTTCTGCCTCAGCGTTTCTTAATTATTAAACACGGCTGTGAAACACAGCTGAGCACGCCTCTTTAATTAGCAAAACAAAGAGTAGTTGCGTGAACGAGCGACTCCCGACCGAAACGAATATGAGTACCGGAATTAGCTTTAATCTAGCAACGTGTATACAGCTCGTAGCAACAAGGAAACACAGTTACAGCTTCTATCTGACAATCGATGCTAAAAACTCCTCACCGATTAGTCGATACCGACCTTCGCTCACTTTCCTGGTCATCACTCTCCACGTATTTCATCGATGTGATCCACAAAGCATTTCAGCAAAAGTGGAGAAGTTGGCCATTGCTTTCCCCTCCTCTCCCCCTTTATCCGGGCTTGGGACCGGTGTGTAGCTGCTGCCAGTCACACGGCTGGGAACACACTCACACACCCATTCATACACTACAGATACTTTAGACATGCCAATCAGCCTACCATGCATGTCTTTGGACTGGGGGTGGAAACCGGAGTACCCGGCGGAAACCCCCGATGCACGGGGAGAACATGCAAACTCCGCACACACATGGCCCTGGCAGGACTCGAACCCTGGACCCTGGAGGTGTGAGGCGAATGTGTTAACCACTAAGCCACCGTGCCCCCGCTAAAAACTAGTTTCAACAAAAAAAAAAATTCAAAAAGAAACACTTACCAGTTACTGTTCACCTGGGTCAATAATCGCTTTTGCTGTCTCAATGGGTTTAATCCCAAGATATCAGTTGATGCATTTTACAGATTCATTGGTTCTAATATTTTTGACAGATGCCGATAATTCTGGAGTTGACTATATGCTATATGGAAAACACAATTAAAAAAAAAACTGATTTTTAAAAACTTCATAGTTATGTGGGTTGGTCTGACTGCAGAAGGAATTGAAAGTCTTTGGTAACATGGTACCAGTGCTCTTTATCCATGAATGAGGAATGTTGGACTCCTAAATGCTTTCCTTAGTACTTTACTGTTTCCATGGCTTCCAGCCAATGGTCATGGTGAAGTTATGCTTGTTGCCCTTCTGCTTGCGCCTTCAGCTACAGCTGAATTCTCCTCCTTGCTAGCCCTCAGGGAGCAAATGCTAGAGGGAAAGAAAGTGGCTAATGTATTCGCTCTGGAGTGCTGGAGTAGTGCCAGTAAAGGCTGAAAATGAAGGGCATGGGAGTATCGCGTTGTAGCCTGGGCTGAACTCTGTGTTCAAACTGGGTATGTCAGCTTCACCAACAGTCTCTGCACCTCTGTCTAATTTCATCTTCAGAGCTGGGCTGATGTCTCAGCACTTCTTGCTCACTTTTATTCACAGCTCAATGCTGGAGATGTGTAAGCAGGAAAATGGAAAGAAGGAGAAAAAGATAGAGTGAGAGAAAAACATAGGAAGAAGGCATATTTATAAGAAACTGGATTAAATATTAACCTAAATAGTTCTGTCAGGTCTTCAGTATACAGTGCCTTGCGAAAGTATTCGGCCCCCTTGAACTGTTTGACTTTTTGCCACATTTCAGGCCTCAAACATAAAGATATAAAA
>JAFFST010048269.1:120950-135483 GCA_022414735.1 Noturus placidus | reverse complement strand
AGGCCTGGGTGTGGCTAGAGAAATTGAACTCAGGTGTGGACAACCACAGTTATAGTAAGGGGGGCAATCACTTTTTCACACAGGGACATGATGGTTTGGATTTTTTTTCACCTTTAATAATAAACACCTTCATTTACAAATTGCATTTTGTGTTTACTTGTGTTGTCCTTGACTATTGTTTAAATTGGTTTGATGTTCCGAAACACTTAAGTGTGACAAACATGCAAAGGAACAGGAAATGAGGAAGGGGGCAAACACTTTTTCACACCACTGTACACTCACCGAAATACGCATCCCTGTGGGTTATAAACTCAGCTGGGTTGCTCACTATTTGCAGCACATACGATACCTGCAGCCTCTCCATCCCTGTTAGGGCGTATCTGGAATTTGATAGCAGTATGAATGATGTGAGATTAAAGGCTTTTGTGTATGAGAGGTGTAATTTGCTAGAAATACAGCACAAATTATATTTTAAATGAAATTGGAAGGCTGTTATTATTCAGTAATGGTGGAAGGGCTGGTCTCTAACACACATTACTCTGTATTGCTCTATATATTCTATATGGTTTCATTACATATTGAGATCTTTCACAATGACCATAATGGAAATTGTAACGATTTGGTGCTTTTAAGCTTAGGACATGATTGTGCTACACATTTGTTGCCTGTTTGTTTATCCTGCTCTTCACATATTAATTTACTGAGTTAATTATTGAAGACCACATCTGCTGGGGGAGCCTGCTGTCACTACACACATTATCAGGATATTTAAAACCCATTTCCCTTTGGCTGTGAAATGCTTTAATTTATCATGGCTTCTGATGTTCTTTTAATTTCACTGCTTATTCATTTTGATTATTTTAATGGCACTTCCCTCCCTTTCCAGATTCTCTTTCTTCTACCCTGCTGGATTAATGTCAGGACTGTGTCTTTGATACTGTCTTTCATAGCGTATCTGATTTCTTATGTCAAATGAAAATTATTTTAATATGGAACATTTTGCGACTCTGCTATACAAATCAATGAGTCAACCTACCTACTCACATAAACTACCTACCTACCTACCTACCTACCTACCTACCTACCTACCTACCTATCTGTCTATCTACCTATCTAAGTCAATGTCTGATTGTTTACCTGACTATCTCTGTCTGTTGGCTTGCCTATCTGCTCATCTGTCCATTCATCCATCCTTGATACTCAGATGCATCACTGGTTTTGCTATGCACTAATTAAAATAGGTCTCTCTCAGTCTCTCTCTCAGTCTGTCCCTTTCTATATATTGTATATCACACACACCATTTTTTGCTCTCCTACAGTTTTCCACCTGGCTATATATTTTGTTAGTAGGAACTAGCAGCAGCACTTCAGAACATATTAGATCTGTTTGCTTACACAGGGTATGCCCGTCACATTACAACAATTACAGATTTGTAAAATAAATGATACTTTACTCCTCCAAACAGATTAAATAGTCTCATACAATACTCTCATACTTTTTTTGTTGGCTTCCTGTTACCGGTTCTAAACTGCTGTTAGACTTCAATCTCATTAAACGCTTGATTTCCCATAGCTTGTTCCCTTCGCATGGTGAAGTTTTCTGCTATATGGAGTTCTGAAAATGACAGGGTTTCCTGAACTGTAATACACTTTTTTTTCAACCTGAAACAAAACATTTTAAGTTACCTTCAGGGAGGCAATGTTAGAAAGTAAATAAAATCATTTTCCCATCATGAAGTTATTTGTGTTTTTGTAAAATGTAGAGTTAGTTTGTTAGTGTCAAAGTGTGTTATTTTTTGCCAGAAATTATCCACAGCAACATCTCACACATACAATCTCATACTAAATTGTTTCAGAAATCAAAACAAAATCTAAGATAAAACAAAGACAACCTGAGTAAACACAAAATAAAGTTTTTAAATGATAATATTATTTATTGAAGCAAAAGATCATCCAATACCAGATGGGCTTGTGTGAAAATGTATACCCCCCATTTAATAATTCCCCAAATCTATGAAACTGCATTCATAATGGGGTTCTATTAGACTAGACGCAACCAGACGTGATTACTTCAAACACTGTTCAATCAAATCAACACTTAAATAAAACTTTTTCAACAGCATAAAGTTGGTTAAAAGGTCTTACCCAGTAACACACTATGCTGAAATGGAAAGAAAGTCCAGAAATAATGAGGAAGAAGGTGATTGAAATACATCAGTCTTGGGAGGGTTAACGCTATTTCAAAGGCTCTGGGACTCCAAAGAACCACCGTGAGAGCCATTATCTATAAATGGAAAAACTCGGCACAGTGAACCTTCCCAGAAGTAGCCGACCTTCCAAAATTCCTCCAAGAGCACAGCAATGACTCATCCAGGAAGTCACAAAAGTCCCAAGGAACATCAAAGGACCTACTGGCCTCTCTTGCATCAATAAAGGTCACTGTTCATGTCCACTATCAGAAAGACACTGGGCAAAACTGGCATCCATGGAAGAGTGGTGAGGTGAAAATCACTGCTAACCCAGAAGAACATTAAGGCTCATCTAAATTTTCCCTAAACACACCTTAATGGTCCTCAAACTTTTATGGGAGAATGTTCTGTGGATTGATGAGTTGAAAGTGGAACTGTTTGGAAGACAGGGGTCCTGTTACAGCTGGGGTAAACCAAACACTGAATTCCACAAAAAGATCATCATATCTATGGTCAAGCATGGTCGTGGCAGTGTGATGGTGTGGGATGCTTTGCTGCTTCAGGGTCTGGGCAACTTGCAATGGTTAAGGGAAACATGAATTTTGCTCTCTACTGTACCTAAAGAAGAATGTCTGGTCTTCATTCCATTGAAACTCAAGCACAACTAGATTATGCAGCAAGACAATGATGCAAAGCATATGAGTAAGTCTTAATCTTAGAATTAAGTGACAGTCTGATCTCAGAAGTGTTTGGTTGCAGTTATTGCTGCTAAAGGTGGCACAACCACCTTTTAAGTTTAAAGGGGCAATTAGTTTTTCACATTGGTGATAGGTGTTGGATAACTTTTTTTTGCTTCAATTAAAATAAATAAATAATTAAAAAACTGTATTGTGTGTTTATTCAAATTGCCTTTGTTTTATGTTGTATTTCATTTGAAGATCCAAAACGATTTCGTATGTTTTACACAAGAACAGAAGAAATCAGGATGGTACATAATGTGTGAGGGAAATAAGTATTCAGACACTTTTTTTTATTATTTATTATACTTTCTGTTCATATGTCCACTTGAAATCTATAAACACAATGTCTTTTTATTTTGTACTTATAAATATGAACAAAAAAAGAATGTATTTAGAAGTTGTAGGAAAGTAGCCTGCGATGGGTGGAGCACAGACACACAGTAGGCCGTTGTCAGGTGGTCAGTTTTACTTTCTATGCAGTAATTCCATTCAAAATGTGAAACTAGTATAATGTATACATTCACTACACACAGACTGATATATTTCAAGTGTTCATTCCTTTTAATTTGATGATTATAACTGACACCTAATGAAAACCCCAAAATCAGTATCTCAGAAAATTAGAAAACTGTAAAAAGGTTCAATTTCGAAGACACCTGGTGCCACACTCTAATCAGCTAATTAACTCAAAACACCTCCAAAGGCTTTAAATGGTCTCTCAGTCTAGTTCTGTAGGCTACACAATCATGGGGAAGACTGCTGATTTGACAGCTGTCCAAAAGACAACCATTGACACTTTGCACAAGAAGGGCAAGACACAAAAGGTCATTGCTAAAGAGGCTGGCTGTTCACAGAGCTCTGTGTCCAAGCACATTAATAGAGAGTCAAAGGGAAGAAAAAGATGTGGTAGAAAAAAGTGTACAAGCAATAGGGATAACTGCACCCTGGAGAGGATTGTGAAACAAAACCCTTTCAAAAATGTGGGGGAGATTCACAAAGACTGGACTGCAGCTGGAGTCAGTGCTTCAAGAACTACCACGTACAGAGGTATACAAGACATGGGTTTCAGCTGTCGCATTCCTTGTGTCAAGCCACTCTTGAACAAGACACAGCATCAGAAGCATCTAAAGTCAAAAAGGACTGGACTGCTGTTGAGTGGTCCAAAGTTATGTTCCTGATGAAAGTAAATTTTGCATTTCCTTTGGAAATCAAGGTCCCAGAGTCTGGAGGAAGAGTGGAGAGGCACAGAATCCATGTTGCTTGAAGTCCAGTGTAAAGTTTCCACAGTCAGTGATGGTTTGGATTGCCATGTCATCTGCTGGTGTTGGTCCACTGTGTTTTCTGAGGTCCAAGGTCAACGCAGCCGTCCACAAGGAAATTTTTAGGGCAGTTCATGCTTCCTGCTGCTGACCAACTTTATGGAGATGCAGATTTCATTTTCCTACGCGAGTTTTTACACCTGCACACAGTGCCAAAGCTACCAGTACCTGGTTTAAGGACCATGTTATCCCTGTTCTTAATTGGCCAGCAAACTCACCTGACCTTAACCCTATAGAAAATCTATGGGGTATTGTGAAGAGGAAGATGCGATATGCCAGACCCAACAATGCAGAAGAGCTGAAGGCCAACCTGGGCTCTCATAACACCTGAGCAGTGCCACAGACTGATCAACTCCATGCCACACCGCATTGTTGCAGTAATTCAGACAAAAGGAGCCCCAACTAAGTATTGAGTGCTGTTCATGCTCATACTTTTCATATTCATACTTTTCGGTTGCCCAACATTTCTAAAAATCCTTTTTTTGTATTGGTCTTAAGTAATATTCAAATTTTCTGAGATACTGATTTTGGGGTTTTCATTAGTTGTCAGTTATAATCATCAAAATTAAAAGGAATGAACACTTGAAATATATAAGTCTGTGTAATGAATGTATACATTATACTAGTTTCACTTTTTGAATGGAATTACTGAAATAAATAAACTTTTTAATGATATTCTTATTTTATGACCTGCACCTGTACACTGAACTAATTGAAGATTTAACAGTAAATGATACAGACTGGATATGGGCACAGATCAGTGGTTGATTCTGGATGAGTGGTGGATTGGGAAATGGATTCAGATGTGAATTACTAGCCAGCAAATTGTTGAACACAATTTCTAACCCTAAAGCTGGATAAAAAGACATTAGTTGGGCTTTCGTTCAATCATTCCTTTTACTCAACACCTTGTATCCCATAGTCCTTGACCAAAGCCTATAAATTGGTGTATATGTCTTTTATTTATCCTTCTTCATTCATCTCTCCAAGACTCCATTCAAAAAGCTGTTAATGTTTTTCCCTATTCTTCATTCCCTGTATAAACCATTCAAATGTAGTTTTGGTCTGAGTAATAATTTTTTCTTGTTGTGGGAGTTTCACATGGTTTAATATTAAACCTGATTACACATTGCTTAATGAATTAATTAGCAGCTCTGCAGTTGGAGCGTGTGACCTTTTTAACTCCCATATTGCAGTATGTGTCTTCTTGTAAAACTTATTTCAAGTTCAAGTTTTTTTTTGTTGTTTTTTTTTAAAGGAAGCTGTGAATTAATAATAATAAAAAAAAGCTGTGAACTGAATTTGCAAAGTCTGTTGTGTTTTGTTTTATAAAAGATGCTCCAATTATGTAATTAATCAAGTTAAATCATTAGCTACTCTGCAGCATTGCATGTTCAGGTAATTAGAAAACTCAAGGATGGTGCAAATAAGTCTGTGCTTGAGGTGTCTTTACTGGTGTTAAAAGAATCTCACATTCTCTCTCTTTCTCTCTCTCTCTCTCTCTCTCTCTCTCTCTCTCTCTCTCTCTCTCTCTCGCTCTCTCTTTCTCTTACATAATCACTTTTGTTAGGCCTCAGATCCAGATGTTGGGCTGAATGGTCTTGTGCGTTATCGGCTCCTCACCCATACATCTCTCTTCAGCATTACCGCTAACGGCAGCATATTCACAGCTGTGCCTCTGGATCGGGAAACTCAGAGTCAGTACGAGGTGGTGGTGGAAGCTTCGGATGGGGCAGTGGACCCTCGACGCACAACCCTCACACTTCTGGTGCAAGTGTCAGACATCAATGATAACAGCCCTGTCTTTTCCCAGCCATTTTACGTTGTCAATGTACCTGAGAACACTCCAGCCAGAACCATCATCCTGCGCCTTAATGTAAGCTCCTCGAGTCTTTCTCAATTTAAAAAAAAAACAATCTTATTAATTCTTCTAATGCTTTATAAACTCTCCTCCCTCTCGCCTCACAGAAGTGTACTGCTTAAACACTGTCTTTAACGTCAAAGCCTCAGAGAAGCTGTTCCTGTACTCATCCTTGGCTCCTGGGCTTTTTAGCATCACTCTCAAAGGAAAAGCTTTCAACGCAATAAGCTGCAGAACTCACTGCTCAAGTGTCTGTATTGAGTCTTAATTCACAAATTGGTCTGGGCATATTATTTCTATAGGGGATTCATTTTCCATTTAACAAATATTTGTGATAAATTTGACAGGCTCAATGGAAAAAACCGGAGTCTATCTTGCAGAAAAGGCCTCATGGAATTTGTGAAAAGATCTCTTCATGTCCACTCTCAACAGTACTGTAGGGATTTGTGCAGGCTGAATAATAAAAAAAGAATGCAATTACCATCATATTACTAAGCTGGTAATTTGGTTTTTGAGGATAGAGAGAGAGAGATATAAACGTATAGATGGAGAAAAAGTGTGAGAGAGATGTGGTGGAACAGAGCAGCTGATTGACAGAGTGAGATGATGGTGGAGATGACAGCGATAGTGATATATATTTTTTATCTTTGTGTAACTGACAGCTCCAAGCCCCTCCTACACAGACTCGTCAGAGTCTCTGAGCCCCAGTGACAGGCTCTGATCTCGGCCAAATGAAGAGCTCAGCCCTTTATGTGCTACTGCTCACTGGGGCTTTTGGGGCTTTTATTTATATATTTCAAAAATCTGAGTGTAGAATGTAATTCCCTGTGCCTCCCACATCAAAGGGAGTATCCTGAAAGGTTCCTACACCCACAGAGAGACATGCTAGTCACTGAGCTCTTGAACTACTGCTCTCCTGCCAGATTTCTAATCAGACTTGGGGTTTGAGCCAGGAGAACTCATTTGTGTGTGCGTCTGTGTGTGTGTGTTCATGTGGCCAACATTTTTACGGTTTTCAGAAGAAGCAGACAGTAAAACAAACAAACAAACAATCAAAAAAAAAAAAAAAAAAAAAAACTGCATTTTAATCACATTTTAATTATCATCACTAACAATATTTATAAAGTGCTAAATTAGACACCTTGTTGAATATTTTTGGTTTCAAATCCTCATCCTCTGAAAACTGATAAAGCAGTTTTGACCAGTTTAAGCAAAATGTTTTTGGTGATATTACTACCGTATTTTCCGCACTATAAGGCGCACTGGATTATAAGGCGCAATCTCAATGACGGGGTCTATTTCTGTACTTGACCAATACATAAGGCGCACCGTGTTATAAGGCGCATACGGTTGTTATGCCAACCAAAGTCGCACAACATTTTCACAGATTTTGGAACTCAGTCCACACATAAGGCGCACCGGATTATTAGGCGCACGGCCGATTTTTGAGAAAATGTAAGGCTTTTACGGTGCGCCTTATAGTGCGGAAAATACGGTAGTCACTAGTAAATATAATAATAAACTGATGTTAAACACATGCTTGTCTAGCTAAGTCTAACACAAATTGGTTGATATTGTTTCACATAAATTAACTCAAACCATTCTCTATTTACTATGGACAGAAAGCATTGGATGATATTGGGGGAGTGCAGCGCAGATTTTAGCAAGTGTGTCTTAATACCAGAGAATTCAAAACACCTGTACAATTTCAAATACATTTTTTTTTTTTTTTGCAGGGGGGGATATATATTTGTACTAGTGTTACCTTTCCTGTGCCGGTGTGAACTTCAGCCACTCCAGCACAGAAAAGTTATTTACCATATTTTCATCTATTTTCCATTCACACTTATGAGTCAGTAGAGAGTGCTGCTGGATGGGTGCCATTTATTCCAGCTGGTTTTACTTCCACCTGCAAAATCAAAAGAAAATTATGCATGCTAGTGGACTTAAAAAAAAATTGAGAGACTGTAACTACAACTACAATACCCATAATGCAATGTGCGTAAATATTAACCTTTTACTCTCTAACACTACCACACTGATGGTTTTGTTGAGCTCAAATGCAAACTGCCTAATGGTTGGCAGGTCTTTTATTATTATATAATCGCTGATCAGTGTCACTGGATAATACAATATTGTGTAGGGATGATAATATTGTTATATTGCACAAGCCTAGCGTCTGCTCTCATAAAGACTGCTCTTGTTGACATCAAGGTCATATAACATCTGAGTAAAGTGTTCACATAAGTTCATGTTCTACCACGTTGCAGGATGATGTATTTTACATTATGACAGCTAACTTTGTAGCTCAGTCTACTTCTGGCATGTCAGAGTGACATCACTGTAATGACACATGACATGTCAAATATCAAAGCTTGCTTTAATTTAGAGTCTGATAATATGTGGATAACGCTGTTGTTATGAGGTTGTGATATTGTCATTCGTTTAGGTAAGTTGTAGAGAAAGGCTTACAGTGCCCTCTGAAACTATTGTAATGGTAAGGCCAATTCATTTGTTTGTGCTAAACATCAAAGATATTTGTGTTTAATAACAAAAGATGACTGTGAGGAGAGCTTAGGATTTCAGCTTTTATTTCCTGGTATTTACATAAAGATGTGTTAAACAACATACAATATAGAACCTTTTGTATCAGACCACACAATTTTTAGGTGAGCTAAAAAATATAAGAACAGATAAGCCTTGAAGTAAATTAAAGTAAATAACACTTAATATTTGGTTGGATATATCTTGCTTTCAATAACCACATCAAGCCTGCGACTCATTGACTTCACCAAATCATTGGTTTCTTCTTTTGCGATGCTTTTCGAGGCTTCAGTTTCCTCTTCAGGAGGTGAAATGCATGCTCAATAGGGTTAAGGTCTGGTGATTGACTGGGACAGTGTAAAACTTTCCATTTTCCCCCATATGAAGTTCTTTGTTGAGTTGCTTTGTTGTGTTTTGGATCATTGTCTGGCTGCATGAGGAAGTGCCCACTACATTTTCCCACTACTAATACTACTCTCTCTCTCTCTCTCTCTCTCTCTCTCTCTCTCTCTCTCTCTCTCTCTCTCTCTCAGGCTACAGATGAAGATCTGATCTCTAATATAACATATAGTATAAGGACAGAGACAGTGCGGCAGATGTTTGCAGTGGACAGGATCACTGGAGCTCTGTCAGTGCTGCAGTCTCTGGACTTTGAGGCTCTTGGTCGAGATGGTGTTAACTACACGTTCCAGGTGGAGGCGCTGGATTATGAAGGTGTCCTGCCCCCTGGAATAGCTACAGTTACAGTGAGGATAACGGTAAGTCAGCTGGCAGTACTGAATATGGTGCAATCACCCAACCTCCTTCATTATCTACTTACACATCAATGGGAATATCTTTAAATTCATCACTGGCCATTTTATCTGTAAGCTACAGAAGCCCTAACTGGCCATGCATTATTATTTATTTTCTTTGTTGTTGTCTCATGATCTCGACAAAACAAAAGTTGTTTTATTACGATTTCAACTTAATTCTCTCATGGTCTCTTCATGACTGTCACGATTCCCCCTGGAAGCAGTGCGCATGTGCACTGCACCTTCTCTTTCGCGAGTGGACTCCACTGACATTTCCAAATACGTGGACTTTGTTTACGTCTATGTCATGTCTCCTTCCCGTGTCTGTCATTGGTTATGTGTCCACGTGTCTGTATTGATGTCAGCTGTTTGTATTCACAATGCTAATTGAACAGGCTTATTTAACCCTTATATAATATAGACTGTTAATACTACGTTTGCGTCCAGCCTTATCTCTCCACCATCCCGGACCGTGACAGAATCTTCCGCCAAATCATGGATCACGCAGCAGGTGGACAAAGTGAGTTTCACAGCAACAAATATACGGACTACTGGCCAAGGTATAAATCAGTCCAGTTTCACCAGAGGACTGCCGCCGAACTCCCGATGGAGGAGTATGGGTTTGAGAGTCATCCGTTGTTGTTCCTAGTTCACAGCCAAGTGTATTTTGCTAGCCTGGCACATTCCAAACCTGACAAGAAACGGTGGCTAGGATTCTTAGTATCCAGGTTTTATGGCCGGCACGGGACTGGGCGGAGCAGCTGGTCCATACAGGGTCCAGTGCCCTCAACAATGTCACTGAGTTCACTGAGCATTTTCTGCAGGAGTTCGCACAGCCAGAGCAACTAAGGAGCTTGGATGTCCTCGAGAATGGATTTTTTGGGACAAACATTGCTGACATGCCTTTCCACATGTATTATGAGTGGATGGACCGGGTAGCAGCCTTATCTCTCCACCGTCACGGACCGTGATAATGACAAAATAGTGATATTGAGATACAAGTTGTTTTCTTGTGATCACAATTAAATTTTTCTGTGTACTCAACATAACATGTTGTTTTTATTGTTCTTGAGGCAGCAAATGCTCATAATCCTGCAGCATCATGGATGAACAGATACATTTTTACTTTGATATTTTATATAAAATAATGCATGGTCACTTAGGGCTTCTGTAGTAATTAGTTAGTGATGTCATTGTACTACAGTTGTACTCTCATGACAGTCATGTTTCACTCACTAAAACCTTGTCCCAAAGATGCAGATTATCTCGTTTCCTTATTAGCAACAAAGCATAACATTTAGTGTAAGCTTTATAATGTCTGTTGTTTCAACTTGCCACTTTCAGCACAAAATTACCTGATAATAATTCCTGTAATGTAATTAAATGTGATCTTTTAAAATGATTGTCTATGGTACTTTAGTCTATAGCAGTCAATAAGGCAATGGTTTGTTATTGGTGGGCTTCCAGCATTTTATTCATCTTTGATTCATCTTCATTTACTACTTTAACTTGGTCAGGAAGGATCACGGTTCCATCAGTACTGAACAAATATGTTCTCAGAATTTAATTAGCTGGATAACTTACAGCTATAGCTTTAGACAGTTGAGAGGTACATCGCTGTCAGTTAAAGATACCTGTGTTACATTGGATATTTTGCCAGTATGAATCTGTTTTCTTCTAGGCTAACGGTGATGTGTGTGACAGTTATGTCTGAGTGCAAGTTACAGTGGTGGTGCAGCTATTTCAGTCTTGAATGACTCATTAGCTTTTGGACTGCAATTATCCACATATACTGTATGAGGGAGGGAGAGTCTCCAGTGTTTCAGAAGATTAGCCGTAGGATCAAAATGGACTGATTAGCCTGTGTGTGTGTGTGTGTGTGTGTGTGTGTGTGTGTGTGTCCTGACTTGTGTGCTGACTAGATTTTTTTTTTTTGAATATGTGAAAATATTATGAAATTAAATTTGTTACAAAAGTATTGGTCATAACCTTTCAAGAAAAAAAAAAAACACTGATAGTTCCCTGTCACGATTTCCCCGTGGAGCAGAGTGCATTGCGCATGCGCACAAGCACCTGCTCTCTCCCGATGTTGACATTGTTGACACTTCAACACGAGGACTTTGTTTATGTTTCTGTCATGTCTCCTCCCCATGTCTGTCATTGGCCAAACTGTCACTTGTGTTTGATGTACTCGCAGCTGCTAGCTATTACTACGCTGATGCAGCATGAATGCATACCGCGCGCCTTCCAGCACACAGCGCGGAAGATTTAATGAATTTGAATGAGTTGGAATCTAAGTTTGAATTAAAGTGTATGAGTAAGATAATAATAGTCATAGTCAGAGTTATAGCCATCGTTCAGGTTAGTTTAGTTATACTGGTTCCTCCGCTACCAGTTTATAGTTTATGCTTCATAGTTTCATGTTTAATGTATCGATCTTGTTTTCCGTGACCTTCACTTTGCTTTCTGCCTCGCCCTGTAGTGTTCTGTTTGCAGATCGCCTGACCTGCGCCTGTATTGGATTACGTGTTGTGGTTTACGTGTTTTGGATATACTGCCTGTCTCTCTGTAAATAAACTGTTCAAACTGCAATTTCATCCAGCCTTTATCTCTCCGTCATCATGCAGCGTGACAGAATCTTCCGCCTTCAACACCTTAAATCTGTGACACGCAGAGGCCGACTCCAGAGCTCAATCCATACAGAACAACACCATTCTGAAGTCTTGTTTGTCAAAGCCAATCTCAGCCATCCGCTCGTACTCCAAAATGGACTCTGCATTCTTTAGTTCTTGCTGAGCCTGGCTGTTGCCGGTCTCCAGCTCCAGAACCTTCTGGAAGCAGCGGCTGGCAGCCATAGCATTGCCGAGCAACAGATGGCACTTGGCCTCCCGTAATTGACCCTTCATGAATGCATCGTCTAACCGCACAGCTTGCTGGGAGTCCTCCAGAGCCTCCCTGTAGCGGCTCAGTATCATCAGTGTAGCCGCACGGTTGCCATAGTAACTGGCATTCTTTGGGCACACCTCAATAGCCTTGGTGTAGTAGATGAATGCTTCAGAGTAGTCCTTCTTAATAGTTGTTGGATTATTCGGTCATTGTGAGGAATGAACGGCGTGGCTATTTAGCTATGCTGTAGGTGAAGGAGGCACTTGTGAGCTACCTCTCTCCATCGATGGCAGGTAATTAGGGGGGTTGGCTTTGCAATCCAAGCCACTGTGTAAGGCCACCGTGACATTGCTGGGCAAGGCCTATGCAGGCGTAGTCTTGTGGGTCACTGCAGACAATGACAGCATTGCAGGCCTACCAAGCAGACCTGCTGAGTGAGCTTGACATATGGCGGTATTCAGCCAGTTTCTTCCCTGTTGTCTCGAGTTTACACGGGCATCTACGAGTGGAGCCCAGGCCAGCACTAGTGCGAGGGAGACACAGAAGATGAGTATGGCAGCCCGCTAACCCCCGCAGACAGCCAGAAGAACCGGGCGGCCACAGTCATGGCCTGCTACCAGGCCTGATCTGAGAATGGTCATAAAGGCCATGCAGGCAAAAGGGTTACCGGGTCTAGTTTAGAGCTCAACCCCCCGGTTCAGAGGTGTGCTCATCACAGTAGTCAGCGCAGACCAGAGCCTGATGTTAGCGCAGGAAGTAAGATCCCTCTTGGACAAAGGGGCCATAGAACATGTACACCGCTCCCCGAGGGAGGGAGGTTTTTACAGCCATTATTTCCTGGTCTGAAAAAGAAATGGTAGTATGCAGCCAATTTTAGATCTGCATCATATGAACTGTACTTTTCGGACATACAAGTTCAAGATGCTGATGCCCAAACTTATGGTTCCACAGATTCAGTTTGAGGACGGGTTTGTGATGATAGATCTTAAAGGTGCATATTTCCACATAGAAATATCGCTAGCTGTATTCCCTCGCACCTTCACAAAGTGTATGGATGTCACTCTGGCTCCATTGTGACTCCAGGGCAACCGTGTACTAAACTATGGATGATTGGTTAATTCTAGCACGATCCAGGGAACTGGACATTTAACATCGAGATGTTGTTCATGCACACATGAAGCGCTTGGTGCTCAGGTTGAACCTCAGAAAAGTATGCTTTCCCCAGTGCAGTGGATTACTTTTCTAGGAGTTATAATGATTCTACTACAATGAGGGTGTTTCTATCCCCAACATGCGTAGGGTCAAACCTATAAACACTGAGCAAGATAAAGCTGTATCTGGGGAGACTATTGGAGCTTATTGGCCTATTGCACAGGAGACCATTCAATGGTGGTTGAGAGGTTGGGGATTTCTCCCAAAGACAAAACCTCTGAGAGTAATCAGTGTCACGCGGCGATGCCTGCGTGCTCTGAGAATTTGAGTGTCTCCGGTTTCTAGCATTGTGTCACATTCTAGGGCTGTCTTCTTAGTGCAAGGCGGTATTGACAGACATCTCCCTCAAGGGCTGGAGCGAACTCTTAAACAGTTGTCTAGCTTACGGTCTCTGGAGCGGCCCCTCATCTGGGGCAGCATATACATTTCTATCACTGAAATTCTTTCTTCCTCAATTGAGAGGTCACCATGTGTTTACAGACAACACAAAGGTCTCATATATTGGCCACCAGGGAGGATTATGTCTGTGACCCCTGTTTAGAAAGGCGCAACTAATTCTTCTCTGGGCAGAAGGAAAGTTTGTCAGTGAGTGCAATGTACAGTGCCTTGCGAAAGTATTCGGCCCTCTTGAACTGTTCGACCTTTTGCCACGTTTCAGGCCTCAAACATAAAGATATAAAACTGTAATTTTTTGTGAAGAATCAACAACAGGTGGGACATAGTCATGAAGTGGAATGAAATTTATTGGATATTTCAAACTTTTTCAACAAATAAAAAACTGAAAAATTGGGCGTGCAAAATTATTCAGCCCCTTTACTTTCAGTGTAGCAAACTCTTTCCGGAAGTTCAGTGAGGATCTCTGAATGATCCAATGTTGACCTAAATGTCTAATGTTGATAAATAGAATCCACCTGTGTGTAATCAAGTCTCAGTATAAATGCACCTGCACTGTGATAGTCTCAGAGGTCCGTTTAAAGCACAGACAGCA
>JAFFST010048269.1:91322-112444 GCA_022414735.1 Noturus placidus | reverse complement strand
CCGGATTATAAGGCACAGTCTCAATTACGGGGTCTATTTCTGTACTTGACCAATACATAAGGCGCACCGGTTGTTACACCAACCAAAGTCGCACAACATTTTTACAGATTTTGGAACTCAGTCAACACTTATTAGGCGCACGGCTGATTTTTGAGAAAATTTAAGGCTTTTGGGTGCGCCTTATAGTGCGGAAAATACAGTACTGTATTTCTTTACCGGTGGGTTTAACAGTAGACTTTGTGTTAATGATGATTGACTGAACTGTGTATGTTTGTGTGTTTCAGGATGTGAATGATTATACTCCAGTCTTCGTTCGGCCTCTTTATAAAGGCATGGTGGCTCCTAACGCTGAGAAGGGAACGTTAATCACAACAGTATTCGCAACTGATCAAGACCCTCCTGTAAGTAACCACATGCGTTAGTGACAGAGATTTCAGAACCAAACAAAAAGGTTGCGACAGTAAAGCATTCACACTAACATCCAGAGATCACAAGTTTGAATCCTGACAATTCCACATCCACTCAACTATCAATCACATTATAACCAATCATGCTATCCTGCTCTGTGAGCCGAGGTAGAAAAAACAGGATAGATAGCACTTTCTTCTGGGTGTGTTACACTGCCCTGTTATGCAACATGAGCAGCAGTTTGAAAAGATGCAGTGGCAAGATTCACACGTCTCAGAGGAAGCATGTGATAGCGTTCACCCTCCCCAGTTGGTAGCTGTTGTATGATAGTAAGGAGCTGGCTGGTGGGTGGGAATTGACAGGACCAAATTAGGGAGAAAATAGAAGAGAAAAAAAAAAGCAATTATACAAAATCATTACTCTCATAAATGTTCAAATACTTATCTATAACAAAATACCCTGAAAAATATCGTATTACAGCTTCTAATTCATTACTCATTGAGTTCAAATACAACTATTAAGGTATATTTGACTATATATTTGATTTGATTTTGGTGTATTATTAGTTTACATGGTGATAAAAAGTATGAAAGGTGAATAAAATTCTTGAATTGTAGAGTTATGACAGTTATTTTATATTATTTTAATTATATGAATAACAAAATGTAAAGGAAAAATAAAATGTAAACAACTATGTTGTGTACATAATATAAAATAAATAACAGTAGCACTGTATATTGAACTTTACAGTTATGACTACAAGCATTATGGTATATAGCAGTGAGTAATGTATAAGGATAACATAATAGTATGGCTAAAAGCCTGCATAAATCCATCACATGGTCCAATTTTTACATTTAACTGGTTCCTTACCAGGCAGATACCATGGCAAAAATGTATCTAAATAAACATATTTCCACATAGTTTTAGTAAAATGTACTTGTTTTGTTACTGAAATATATTACTAGCAGAAAAACTCAATTTGGTTATTTGCTGTTTCCCAGAATTCAACTCTATTTACTATTACTAATTACTAATACTATTATTAGTATTATATAGCCAATATAATATTAATCTGCACATCATCCTACATGAAGATTATGTGCAATTAATCTAATTAGTGCAGTGTGCATTTGTTCACGATTAATCTACTCAAAAAAAAAAATCACAAAATAGAAAGGTATTTATGCCTCTAATCTCATATTAATTTTGGTTACTGTCAGTAAATTAGTGCAAACGACTTTGGGAAAATATTATCTAAAGCAAACAGCAAACTCTAAAACATTAGCTACTGCAACATTATGATTCCTCTCATAATATACAAGCTTTGTATGCTATAGATAGCTCGATATCACAGCAGTGAAAAATTTTGAATTCAATGTCAAAATCCTTAATATATTTCATACTTCTGCAACAAGATGTGCTTAATGTTGTTATTGTTTTTTTTTATTAGCATTCCTGTTGTTGTTTATTTATTTATTTATTTATTTACTAAAGCTGTTGATTCACATTACTCATGACAGTCTGTTTTTAAAAATTGTTCTTCCCTCGTCGAACACATCACAGTTAACAAACCATCTGTGTTCAGCCCTGAGTTTTTAATACTGATTGTAAGTTATCACAAACTATATTGAACTTCCTGTTACATTTTACATTGTTTCTTGGTAAGTTAAACTTAGTGTCTTCTCTGTCCAGTGATATAATTCCCTACATTATTAACTACTGATCACATCTGTGAAACATTTTTATTTTCTCTGAGTATTAATGAATCTCCTAAACAACTAAATACAGACATGTTTGGTTTCAGAGCGTTCCATCACTATGTGCTTTTGTACAGTGTTATGTAATTTCACAACACAGACTCATAAAGCACCACTTAATGACTATAAAGCATTAGTACGACCCATTAGTGGTCCCACAACCCACTAACTTACGTCTACATCACTCTAATTCTTTAATCTGATTAGTTAAAAAGGTCCCTAATGTGGTGTTATGAGTGCTTTGAGAGGGAGGTGAGATGAACACACTGCTGGCACAGCCAACCTGCCCACCCGAGTGTCCATGCTGACGTCACTAAATCCAGAGGTTTCAGTACCGTGACATTGAACGGGCATATCTGGAGGTGTGGCAAAGACGCCCCCTTCCAAAAAAGTTACATGTCACTGAGCATGTGTAGAATACTTTAGTTTTTCACATGAGCATTTCAAGGATCAGCGATGTATAATGAAGGACAAAACAGTCATACCGGTAACAATTTTTTTTTTTTAATGTTTAAATGTTTATGTTTAAAAATATCCACAACTAACTGGTTCTACAAACTGTCAACTTTTCTCTTTCTGTGTAAATAAAGTTGAGTATGAAAGCATGGATAATTATTAGTTTTATATATATATATATATATATATATATATATATATATATATATATAATGGGGCAACAGCCGTGGAAACAATACTGGGGTTAAAAATTCCCAGAGTTTCACTGCAGATTCTTAGTGATGCATAATATGACACATGATAGAATTGAAGTAAAGTCAGTAGGACCTTGAGCTTATTTAAGTGAAACAAGCATTTCATATCTGAATAGCATTTTTCAAACATGAAACCCCTGCAATTATGGAGAGTTCTAGCAGAATGAATGTAAAACCCTCTGTGAACATGGACAGACTACTTATCTGCAGCAAATGGCTTTTCTTCCCAAACTGCGCATGATCGTTGACCTATGCAGATTCTCAAAATAGGCCACGCCTTTCCTGATGACACAATATCTATTAAGCTGTTTTGAAACCCCTGGGGGAAAAAAAGTGTGTGCCCTTGTCACGCTTTGTATGTTAGCTTTCAAGCTTAGCTAATCGATGTGCAGATCCAATCTCCCGGTCAGCCTGTGTGATCTCACGATGGATTTGATCAAATGCTTTTCAGCGGATGTCAT
Source organism: Noturus placidus (assembly GCA_022414735.1). Lineage (NCBI taxonomy): Eukaryota > Metazoa > Chordata > Actinopteri > Siluriformes > Ictaluridae > Noturus > Noturus placidus. Next base: position 109,105 of record JAFFST010048269.1, on the reverse strand, counting down.
CCTTCTCATGTCCTACAAAATGTTGGAATTAAATTATAGATCCTGATAATATGCTTAGACATCTAGTGGTCTCGGTGTTCAAATTATGAAGGAGTTGGAAATATCTCGAATTCTACTACGACCTATAAAAACAGAAGTGTAGGGTTCATTGTTAGAATTGCATGGTGCACCAAGCAATATTCTTTCTCATTTATCTTCTTACTGCACAAATCCTAATTCTATTGGGCAGACCCATCTGCTATTAAGCAGATATACCCCATGAGCCACACTGATTGCAGCTGCTCTGGCTGAGACAGCTCCTATGGCTCCTTATGGCTGTGTCATAAGGCTGAGACAATTGCAGTTGAATATATATTTGAATAAAACAGTTGGGAGAGGAAGAAAAAAAACGTACTGTAAGTCAAGATCAGGGTGAAAACACAGACTAGGTCAGGCGAGGCACAAACAGACTAACTAGGGCTCAGGCAAAACACGAAGTCAAGAAAGTCAACAAACCAGAACAACAAACACAGAAATTCAAGGATTGGTAAAGTCAGCTGAGTACACAAACTGAGAAATTACTTAACGGTGATAGTGTGTGTGGAAGCCCAATAGATAGTGCAGATAAATATTTGTGACAGGTGTGAATGGTTTAGATGTCAGGTGACTGTGGACATGCTAAGGTGCGTGTATCTTGGGATGTGTAGTCTGTAGCAGACTTGTTACTAGGCCGTGGTGTGTTCTGGGAAACTGAGTTCTTTAACTGTGATGTCCTGACAGCTTGGTTAGCATTTGCAGGCAGCCTGGGAAAACAACTCTCCATAGCACGTCTATGCTAAAGTTAGTGCAGTGTTACTCCTCAAAAAGCTCGTGATTTTGGGGTGGTCAGATTCTTTGAAATGCTACCACTTAAAAGATCTGCTGAGGTCTGTCATGTTGCTCATGACATGAAAGATCTTTTTCTAGATCATCTGTCCTCATCCTACTTGACCTCTCTGCTGCTTTCGACACTGTAAATCATCAGATCCTCCTGTCAACTCTCTCCAGCCTGGGAATCACTGGAACGGTTCTGCGTTGGGAGGAATCCTATTTCTCTGACAGATCCTTCAAGGTATCATGGAGGGGAGGTATTTCTGAAACTCAGCAACTCACAACTGGCATTCCACAAGGGTCAGTTTTGGGTCCACTCCACTTCTCTATCTACACTACATCTCTAGGGCAGGGGATTGAGTCTCACGGCTTCTCATATCATTGATATGCTGATGACACCCAGCTCTATTTGTCCTTCCAGCCTGACGATCCATCCGTCTCTGCACGCATCCCTGCATGCCTGTCGGACATCTCGGTCTGGATGAGGGAACACCACCTTAAGCTCAACCTAGCAAAATCTGAGCTTCTCGTCATCCCAGCCTGTCTCTCAATCAACCACAACGTCACTGTACAGCTCGGTGCAACCACACTCAAGCCAACTAGAACGGCCAGGAACCTTGGGGTGATTCTTGATGGCAGTTTGACCTTTACAGACCACATCTCAACAACTGCACGGTCCTGTAGATTCATCCTGTACAACATCAAGAAAACCAGACCCTACCTCACCGAACAGGCTACACAGATACTAGTGGAGTCTCTTGTTATCTCAAAACTGGACTACTGCCACTCACTACTTTCGGGCCTCCCAGCCAGCTCCATCAAATCACTTCAGATGATTCAGAATGCTGCAGCACGCCTCGTCTTCAACCAGCCCAAGAGAACCCATAATACACCCCTCTTCATCTCCCTCCACTGGCTTCCTGTAGCTGCCCGCATCAAATTCAAGGCCTTGATGCTCACCCACAAGACCTTGTCTGGAACAATACCCTCCTACCTCAAGTCTCTCCTGAAGGCTTACGTTCCCTCACGCAATCTGCAGTTCCTACTCAGCGTAGCGTAAGGTCCCTTTCCAGAACCTTCACACTAACTGTTCCTCAGTGGTGGAATGAGCTTCCAACCTCAATCCGGACTGCAGAATCTCTCACCATCTTCAAAAAACAGCTAAAGACCCATCTCTTCCGTGAACACCAAACCAACTCATAGGGAAAAAAAACAAAACAAAACAAAAAAAAACTACATCCCTTTTTGCACTTACTCCTCTACTCTGTGCACTTTGCTTCTTATAGAACTCAATTAATGGATCTTGTATGGTAGTACTACTTGTATTGTTCTCTGCTTCATATCGCTTTGGTTGTATTTTTCTCCTTTGTAAGTCGCTTTGGATAAAAGCGTCTGCTAAATGAATAAATGTAAATGTAATTTGAAATATTGCTTCACTTAAAATAATTTACTCTTTAGAGATTTACTCTATATTGTGCTTGGGTGCAGAGATGGCTAATCCACCTGTAGCTTCAAACACTGAGAATAAAATAGAATTTTATCTATTTGCTGTTTGATTTGAAAGCTGGACATTGTACAATAAATATCAGGATTTTTCACTTTTAAATATTTTTTATCTGTGTAACTTTTTTTTAATAATCACATGACCCACTTAAACCAACAACAGCCCTATTGCTATATTATTATAATTTATTATTATTATTATTATTATTATTATTATTATTATTATTATTATTATTATTATTAAATATAAAACACCACTTATGTGTTGGAAATTGGAGCATTTTTGGTCACTGTTCTGCCTGTGTATCAAAATGTGTGCTCAAATTATTTGTTCATTTAAGAACACTACAGGGATTATGAACTATATTTGCTGCCATTAGTCAGTATCTTAATTTATAATTTGAAACACTACTACTTACCAAGGGCGTTAGCTGGACTTTTAATCATCCGGGGCTGAGCACAGATTCTTCTCAGTCAAAAAAGCTTTTCAAAATGTACTTCTAAATAGACTGTTTCCATACATTTTTCTTGCATGTGAGGACTAATTGCATAAAAAAGTGAAAATTTGACATAAAGTTGGATTTATCATAATACTTGTCTTGCGACACTACCAGACTGATAAAATATAAATTATCTTTTTGGCTTATCTTACATGAGACTAGGCTAATTTGGTGTTGCTAGCCAAGGGGAGGCACAACTAAGCTACCATTGTATGGGTTTATCTGCTACATTGCCATGCAGAGTAAGTTATTTGTCCTTATGCTCTGCTTATATCATTTTCACGTAACTTGGAGCTCGAATAGACATTTACACACCTTTTTTCCTGCTCAACATAAGAGGTTTTGTTAGCATGTTAGTGTTTCAGTTTCAACCCTCTTTACTGGTAAATATTCAGCATATATCCATTTTTCCCCTCACACTAACTGACTGTGTGAGTTCGCATTTGGCAGAATTGAGAGCTGTCAGCCAATAAGACACGAGTATTTCCACGTATTTTCTTGTAATTGGTAATTGTGTGATTGGTCTCGCCTCCATTCACTGCAAATAAAATACAACACTCTGTTCACTGAAGATACAAAATTACAACATTGTTGTTTTATTTTACTGACATTCAGTTATGTAGTGACAAACCGCTCCAAATGGAGAATTAGTCAGAGCTAAAGAAAAAAATCTTCGGTGCTTCAGCCCAAAATACCCGAGCCAGGTCACATCCCTGCTACTTGCACTTCCACATTCATAAACCAGAAGTGTGAAAATGGTCCAATAATTCCCAGATTCAGGCTCTCAGATATGGAGTCAGGATTTATTTATTTATTTATTTATTTATTTATTTATTTATTTATTTATCTATCTATTTATTTAAGTCCAGAATATGATGGTGACTTCATTGGTGACCAGTTGTAAAGTATGTGTCTATATTTATGCCAATGATCTTTTTTTTTTTTTTTTTTCATTCTTTGTAGTGCTGAACTTGAATAAGTGACCTTTGTGGTCGGGAGAGAGGATGAGCTAATTGCAGTAGGTTATAGGAGAACAGTATTGAAAGTCATACTAATAAAAGCGCTGCCCTTTGTGTTGCCTTTGAAACCCATATGCTCCACAAAGTGCTGTGATCGTTTCTTTTTTTGTTGTAAACCAATTATGAATAATTTCTATTATGAACAAAATTATGAAGAGCCATTTTTTGCGCCATAATACCACCCAGAAAAGTGGAAGCTCCAGTAATAAATCACAGAGTCCCTGAATACCAGAAAAGCTGCAAGCGGAATCTTGGGACTAGAATGTGTTCTGTGCCATCTGAATCTTGGCAAAAAGCTGTTGGAAGTAGCGAGTGGAGTGTAATGCCTGCGATTACACACCGGGACTACTCTGTCTCCTGCTTTGATTTGGAAAAATGGCAGTATTTAATTTGGTGAAATCTCTGCTCTGTTGATGAACTTTGAATTGCTTTCTTTAGTAATAAATGTGCAATGGAGCGTTATATGATGTTAAACATTGTTGGCATTGCCTGAGAATTGGACTCATAATGTGGAAATGGATCAAAAATACAAGCTTGCCTACTAAGAGATGTCTTCACTCTTTCCCAAATCCTCATTTTTGTTGGCCATTTGCATGACGTGTTTGTGTGTGTTTGTAGGTGTGTGAGTTTGTATGTTTGTGTGTTTGTGTTTGTTTGTGTGCATGTGAGTGTGTTTGTGGGTGTGTGTGTTTGTGGATGAGTGTGTGTTTGTGTGTGTGTGTGTGTGTGTTTGTGTGTGCGCGTGTATTTCTGTGTGCATGTTTGTGTGTGTGTTTTGTGTGTTTGTGTGTGTGTTTGCATGGGTTTGTGTGTGTGTTTGTATGTTTGTGTGCATGTGTGTGTGTGTGTGATTTGTATGTTTGTGTGTGTGTGTATGTGTTTGGGTGTGTGCATGTGTGTTTTTGTGTGTGTGCACATGTTTTGTTGTGTACATGTTTATGTGTGTGTGTTTGTATGTTTGTGTGTGTGTGTTTGTATTCTTGTGTTTGTTTGTGTGTGTGTGTGCATGTGTGTGTTTGTGTATGTTTGTGTGTACACGTGTGTTTGTGTGCATGTGTGTGTTTGTGTGTGCATGCGTTCATGTGCGTGTGCGTGTGTGGTTGTGTGTGTTTGTGTGCTTTTGTGTGCTTATGTATGCTTGTGTATGTTTGTGTGTAAACGTGTGTTTGTGTGCATGTGTGTGTTTGTGTGTACACGTGCGTTTGTGTGTGTTTTTGTGTGTGTGCTAGTGTATGCTTGTGTATGTTTGTGTGTAAATGTGTTTGTGTGCATGTGTGTGTTTGTGTGTACACGTGCGTTTGTGTGTGTTTGTGTGTGTACGGGTGTGTGTGCGTTTTTGTGTGTGTGCTTGTGTATGCTTGTGTATGTTTGTGTGTTTGTGTACGTGTGCGCGTGTGTGGTTGTGTGTGTTTGTGGGTGTGTGTATGTGTGGGTGCACGTGTGTGGTTGTGTGTATTTGTGTGTGTGCGCGTGCGTGTGTGTTTGTGTGTACATTTGTGTTTGTGTGTGTGCAGGGTTGTGTGTGTTTGTGTGCGTGTTTGTGTGTGCGTGCGTGGTTGTGTGTGTTTGTGTGTGTGCACGTCGGTGCGTCTGTATGTGTACGTGTGTGTTTTTTTGTGTTTGTTTGTGTGTGTGTATGTGTGTGTATGTGTGTGTGTGGTAAAGATGTCCTTAATTGCAATCATTAAACTGAGTGATGCTCCCATTCCAACACCTGCTGTTTCCTCAAGTGTAGATGAAAGTGTAGATGATGTGAGAGATCTCATTATCAACAGTTTTGTGTCTGCCCCAAACTGTCCAGATGCCAGGGAAAGTTACAGGATTTCACTACCATCTAACAGCACAGTAATGACCAGTCATTTGGTCATCCATTATTTACCGCAAAGGAAGCTGTTAGGGGCACAGCTGTGATCTAGTAGTCAAGTGAGGTCAAATTTGAGCCTCCCATCCTTGCCAGCTACAGTACACACACTCTCTTTTCCATGCTGCTCCTCTCCAAATATATGTTTAGTTTTGACTTTCTTTGCCACAAAGCTCCAGTAAGTTTTTTGCATTATTCATAAATCATCATCTTTATGCTAAATGCTGCATAGAATAATAATAATAAATAAATAAGTAAACAAAGGAAAGAAAGGCACAGAGAAAAACAGTTCTTGGCATTAAACGAAGACACTTAACGTTTTTCCAGCTTCCACTTTGCTGTTTGAGGTGTGGAGTGCAGTGTTTCTCCACCACTCCTGCACTCCTAATGACTGTTTCTGTTTACCATAACATGAAACATTTATTGAGTAGCTGTTAAATTCAGACAAGAGATGAGCATCAGAGATGAATTTCGCGATAGAACAAGCTGTTAATCGTTACCAAAAACAAGCCCTGGAGCAGACACTGCACTCTGAACAACTATAAAAATCACACAAAATATAGCGAGCTGATGTTTGAGAGTGTCAACCCTACCTACTAAAAGAAGAGCACCTTTAATCTGACACACTCACATAGCTGATGTTGAATTGTTAATTCACTGTTTTGATTTTGTGGAGAAGCATTTGACCTGATGTCCATGTTTTTGCATTTTTATTTTTGAGTTACAAATTACAGTTCCCTCTCAAAGTAGTGGAACAGCAAGGCCTATTCTAACCTGAGAGCTATTGGGAAAAAAGCAAGCCATTTTGAAGCTGAGAAAAGAGGGCAAATCGATTAGAGCCATTGCACAAATATTGGGCATTGTCAATACAACAATTTGGAATGTCCTGTAAAAGAAATAAATCACTAGTGTACTAACTACCAGACATGGAACACGTCAACCAAAGGAAAACAACAGCAGTTGATGATAGAAACATTTTGAGAGTGGTGAAGAAAAACCTAAAAACAGCAGTTAATGACATCACCAACAACCTCCACAGGGCATGGGTGAAGGTATCTCAATACAGATAGAGGCTATACCACAAGATACCATCACTCATCAGCAGTACGAGTCAGAAAGCCAGAATTGAATTCACAAAGAAATACAGATATGGGGCGGCTGTGGCTCAGTCGGTAGAGTGGGTTGTCCACTAATCGTAGGGTTGGCGGTTCGATTCGCGGCCCGGATGACGCCACATACCGAAGTGTCCTTGGGCAAGACACTGAACCCTAAGTTGCCCCCGAAGGCAAGCTAGCACCTTGCATGGCAGCTCTGCTACCATTGGTGTGTGAGTGTGTGTGTGAATGGGTGATTGAGACACAGTGTAAAGCGCTTTGGATAAAAGCGCTATATAAGTGCGCCATTTATCATTTATTTACCATGAACCACAAAAGTCCTGGAACCAAGATTAACCTCAAGTAAAGTGGTGTAAAGTCCAAAGTGTGGAGGAAGAAATGATCTTTTCATGATCCAAATCATACAAGCCAAGCATGGTGGAGGTAGTGTCATGGCTGCTTCTTGAACAGGCTCACTAATCTTTATTGATGATGTAACTCTTGGTGGTAACAGTAGAATGAATTCAGAAGTTTACTGACACAATATGTCTTCCAATTTACAGAGAAATGCATAAGATCAAATTGTGAGGAACGTCATCATACAGCAAGACAATGATCCAAATCACACTGCCAACTCAGTCGACTTCATCAGAGGAAAAAAAGTGGAAGGTTTTAAACTGACCAAGTCAATCACCAGACCTTAACCCCGTTGAGCAGCATTTCACTTCCTGAAGAGAAGACTGAAGGGAGAAACCCCTCAAAACAAACATCAACTAGTAGAAGCTGCAGTAAAAGCCTGGAAAAGCAACAAAAAGTAGAAACCACCAGTTTAGTGATGTCACTGGGTCACAGGCTTGATTTAGTTATTGCAAACAGGGGATATGAAACCAAATATTAAGTGTTGTTTTGCTCACCTAAAAATGGGGTGCCTTGTTTTACATCTAGATGTAAATATAAACAAATGAAAGCTGAAATTCTGATCTATCATGTCATAATCTGTTTATCTTAAATGCAAATGTCTTTAATGTATATCGGAAACAGTAGAATTAGCCTTGCTGATCAAATACATTGGGCTGTGGGGTTGTGGTGGTGATGGGTTGTTGTAACTTAAGTAAGGCACGGAACACGTCAAACTGTGCCATTATAGGAAATTATAATTTTTATTTATTAAAGAATGACACACTATACTTTTAAAATAGAAATCTTTTTACAGTTACATAAATTATGTCCTGTTATCACTTACATTGAAACAGTTATAAAGAGTTTTTTTTTTTTTTTTTCTCCCTCTTGAAGTTAACATGACACAATTGCAGCTCATCTCATTACCAGGAAAACTCACACCCCTCTATCCAGAAGATTTTCCCATATCAGAAAACTTTGGTGCTGACTTTTACAAAGTGCTGGCCCTGGAGAGTTCTTCCAAAAAAATCTCCTTGCAGAAAACTTGAGAGAAATGGCATAATCTCTCTGTCCTGTCAATCACAGTGACTAACCAGACATGGGCCTATATGAGCTCATGAATGTGGAAGAGACCAGTTAGCGATTTCAAGTGCCCTGTGAAGTAGCATGAGAAATGCTTCTAAAAGATGTGTTGCATGGCTTTATACTGTATGTCTCAGTGGAAGTATGTGCTTGTGCTTACCCTCCCTGGTTGGCAGCAGTCATGTGATCAGGTAGTGCTAGCTTGTTAGATGGAATTGACAAAATGACAGAATAAGCTTTACATGTTTGCTTTTCATCTACAGAAGTGTGTGTTGCACCTGTTCCACTCATTTTCTTTCCGTGAAACAATAATGTAATCAGCATATTTAATTGTGTACACACAAGAAAATGGTAGGCAATGTACTACAGATTTCTGAGTGTGCCGGTTCGGACCAAAGCAGTCTCACTATTGTAAACTTCTACAAGCCACGTAAAGATCAGAGTCTGTTTTAGGTTAGACCGGGCTGGGTTTTGTGATCATAGCTCCTATTACAGCTTCATTCATATCCATCAGAAGGCAATCACTCCATCTCATTAGGATTCTTGTGAAGTCTCCTTCTCAAGGTTGGATTGTATGGGCAGAATTGTTCAAGGACTGTGTTGTTATTGCCATTGTCTTTGACACTGCAATCACAACCCATTCAGAAATCTCCCTTTAAATCAGCCCTGTATTAACTTGTCAGACATAAATGACACACACACATTTATTTCTTACTATACTTGACATTTAAATAACATTTTCTTAAAATTAGTTTAGCTATCATGCACAGACACAGATGCACGCGCACACATGCATGCACACACACGCACACAATGAAACATATTTTGTAATTTCTTGCTAGCGGGTGAATGAATAATGCATAATCTGTCATTCTGTTAGATATGTATTAATGGTAAACTGATCCTTTTGGTTGTAGGGAACACCAGCCAGCAGGGTGCGGTACAGAGTGGACCAGGAGCAGTCTCCCTACAGTGGCAGCATTTTTGATGTAGAGGAGACCTCAGGCAGAGTCATCACTAAAGTGAACCTGAATGAGGAGCCCAGCACTACTTTTAGAGTGAGTTTAAGACTAATGACTAATTCCAGTTACACACATGGAGGAAAAGTTCCTTTTATTACAATTTATCTGAGCATTTGTTTTTCATGTATTTTTTTTTTTTTTAACCATTCTTACTTGCTTCCATCGTCATGTGTGTGTGTGTAGCTGATAGTGATCGCTTTTGATGAGGGTGAGCCAGTGAAGATGAATACAACGCTAGTGGAGATCACCGTCCTGCAGCCATCCAGAATACCTATCTTTACAGAGGAGGAGTACTGGTCAGTTTATCTGAATGCATTTTCCCTGTAGTCTCACAACTCGGTTTATTTTGTTTTTCTGCTCAAACTTGCCATACTTCTACATACATACAGTTTTGATTTCTTCTGTTTTTGTGTACATCTCATACTAAATAGTTTTAGATATTAAATGAAATACAACATAAAACAAAAACAACCTGAGTAAACACATAATACACTTTTTATGTTTATATTGAAGCAAAAAGAAAGTTATCCAACACCATTCACCCATGTGAAAAACTAATTGCCCACTTTAAACTTAAAATCTTCTTGTGCTACCTTTTTCGGCAATAACTGCAACCAAATGCTTCCGATAACTGGATATCAGTCTTTCATTTACGTCTAAAGACTAAGGCTTAATCCTATGTTTTGGTTCATTGTCTTGCACAATCCTGTTGTGCTTGAGTGTCAACTTCCGGACTGAAGACCGAACATACTTCTTTAGGATTTTCTGGTAGAGAGCAGAATTCATGTTTATCTCAATTATTGCAAGTTGCTCAGACCCTGAAGCAGCAAAGCATCCCCACACCATCACACTGCCACCAACATGCTTAACCATAGGTATGATGTTCTTTTTGTGGAATTCAGTGTTAGGTTTACACCAGATATAACAGGACCCCCATCTTCCAAACAGTTCCACTTTTGACTTATCAATCCACAGAACATTCTCCCATAAAGGTTTGAGGATCATCAAGATGTGTTTTGGCAAAATTCAGTTGCCATTTTTGCCCACTGTCTTTCTAATAGTGGAGTCATGAACAATGACATTTTGTGAGCAATAGAGGCCTGCAGGTCATTTTGTGAGTCGTTGCTGTGCTCTCGGAGGAATTTTGGGAGGTTGCCACTTCTGAGAAGGTTTATTACTTTATGCAGAGTTTTTTCATTTGGAGATAATGGCTCTCACTGTGATTCTTTGGAGTCCCAGAGCCTTTGAAATAGCTTTGTAACCATTCCCAGACTGATGTATTTCAATCACCACATCATTTCTGGAATTTCTTTCAATTTTGGCATAGTGTTTTACTGGGTAAGACATTTTAACCAACTTCATGCTGTTGAAAAAGGTTTATTTAAACTGCATTCAACTTGCTGGTTGCAGTTGAATGCAGTTTTATAGATTTTGGGGAATTAGTAACTACGGGGAAAATACATTTTCACACAGGCCCAGTTGGTATTGGATATCTTTTTTGCTTCAATAAATAACATTATCATTTATCATTATCATTATGCATTATGAGTATTGTGTTTACTCAGGTTGCCTTTGTTTTAATTCTGAAACAAATCAATATGAGATATACACAAAAACAATACTTTGTGAAAAAATATTTTTTCACAGCACTGCATGCCACTGAATTCTTCAATTTAACTTTATTTAAGACATTTTCCTTGACACCATAACTGAGGAGTCGGTCAGTGCATTATTCAGACATTAGTAATATCTGAGCTGCTTGCTCTGCTAATGGGAAACTGAGGATTTTACTCAAGTAGTACTGTAACATGAGGAAATTGGATGGCATAGATTTGCTTTTTATGTCATGGTTACAAATGAAATGTGCATTCAAAAGACTGAATGCACATTTCATTTGTGCTTACCTGTGCAATGCTCCTCCACCTTGTTATTATACAATGTTTTATAGTGTTATATTTCACTGAACCAAGTACAGTAATGCAAAAATTCTAGGCAGAATGAATTCTTGGCTTATGTGCATGCTAATGAGGCAGAATTCATTTAAACTCCTATAACGCTTCATATGTCTTTGGTGTGTAGATATTGCTCAGCAATTGCATACCTGGAATGCCGTGCATTTTTAACATTGAACTGGAAAAAAAAAAGAAAAATACAAGGAACCTCGAATTTGTTCATGTCCTGCCATTGCAAAGGCTATTTTTGTTTTTCTTAAGAACAATTGACTGTTTGTTTTCAAAGGCACACTCTAAATCCCAGTGTGCTTAATGAGAATTCTGGATGAATATGCAACTAAAAAATGCTGAGCGCTTGAGAGCAGATGCTGTTGGATATACGAAAGCATTCTAGTGTTTCTACAGCAGTCTGCAGGGCTGAATCTGCAGATCTTGAGACTTATTTTTTCCTTTAGCACATTTTGATATTTGGCTTGCAGGGGCTTGAATGGGCTCAGTGATGGGTCAGCGTTTTAAAGAATATGAATGGTGAGCTTGCAGTATGGATTGTGTTAAGGTGAATGGAGGTCATGGGATATCAGTGATTTTGATTTACTCTATGGGCTCTGGTGCCTGTCCTGATAATAGCTCTCATCTGTGATTAATAACGTGTCCTGCCATCTTATATCCACAAAGAGTCCTTGACTCATATAATTATCTTCAAGATTTAATGTTATCATAACAAGATTTTCTTCTTAAGCACAGCTTAAGAAAAAAAAATGGGCCACGCCACAAATAGCAAAGTATTACATTTTTAATGGTCTTAACAACAAATCCTTGGTCAGAAAATTAGCAAGAATTAAGCAAATGGATAAAATAACTTAGTATGGGATAGCTTTTCCCTTTGATTTCTTTAAATGTTTAAGGCTTGTAGGTCAAGTTGCAGACAGCTTTTTATTTTATTTTACTTTTGTACACCCAGACATGTATTAGTTAAATTTATATAAAATATTTAAATCATTATCATGATTGTACCTTTGCATACAAGAAGATTATTTAATCTTTATTTAAGCTTTTCCCCAAACAGTTCACTGCAGCAAAATTAAACGAGCAAATGGTGGCAGAGGAGGACTCAGGAGTGCATTTGTTTCATTCTTGTTAAATTAAAATATTACACCTATCGGTTTAGTAGCTAATGGAGTAAAGTGTCCTAATGTGCATCTGACTCCTTTCAGGTGACATTTACAAGGCAAACGACTTCCTATGTAGTAGGACGATACTATAATAATAGCACACATTTACTTGTGTGCTGTTTAAAGTGTTCAGATAAAGTCTTGTTTAATCCTGTTTTCATTGTACTTCCTGCTTTTGAACTTTGGCTGTTTGCTGTATCTCTGATTATGGATTTGGTGTATTCCTTGGTGGATTTGCTAGTGTGCTTATGATCCTTATCCTGTTGAAAGGTCCACTTTCAGGTTGACTTTCGAACAGATGGCCTCACATTATCTTCAAGCACTCTTTGATATGATGCAGAATTCATAGTTGAATCAATGAAGGCAAGCTGTCCAGTCCCTGAGGAAGTCCCCAAACCACAACATTTCCACCACTGTGCTTCACAGTTGGTATGAGGTGCTTCACCTGAAAAGCTGTCTTTGGTCTGTGCCAAACATGTTTACTGTTACTGTGGCCAAATAACTCTTTATTTGATTCACCTGTCCACATTATTCCAAAAGGCCTGGTCTTTGACTGTATGTTCATTGGCAAACTGTAGTCTTGCTCTAAGGTTCATTTTAGACAACAAAGTCTTTTTTTCCTGGCATGCCTCCCATGCAGGTCAACTTTGTGCAATCTCTTTCAGACTGTAGAACCATACACTCTGACACCAACACATACAAGACTTACTAGAAGATCCTGTGTGTCTGCTCTCGGGTTGAATTTGCTGGGACGGCCAGTCCTGGACAAATTAGCAGTCATTTGAAATCTGCACCATTTGTAGATGATTTTCCTTACAGTGGAATGATGTATTAAAAATAATTTGGAGATCTTTTTAAATCCCTTTGCCAGACTCATAGGCATCCACAACCTTTTTCTGAAGGTCTTATAGAACTCTTTAGATTTTGGCATGATGACACCACACACCTCTATAGCAAAGGGAACACCAGACACTAGATATGAGAGGGGTATAAATAAGACAAGTTTCCACATGCACTCCCTAAGCAGGTTCTTATGGTTTTGAAGGTGTGCTAAATGTAGAGGTGTACTTACCTTTTCCATGTGACTGATCTGTTTTTTGTTAATTTAAATCGTGAAAATTACTGTGAGAACCTTCTTCCCTCAGCCAGGGCATTGAAAATATCAAGTAATTACTAAGTCATTACCAAGTACTAAGTCATGTTTTGCAGAGGGGTCAAATACTTATTTCCCGCATTAAAAGGAAAATGAATTTATAAAATTTTTTACATGCGTTTCTCTGGATTTTCTTGTTGTTTTTCTGACTCTCACTGTTCAAATAAACTTACCATTAAAATTATAGTCTGATCATTTCTTTGTTAGTGGGCATTCGTACAAAATCAGCAGGAGATCAAATACTTTTTCCCCCACTGTGTATATATATATATATATTCCTTCTCCTTTTAATGAGGGAAATATGTATTTGAACCCTCTCCAAAACATGACTTAGTACTTGGTAATGACTTAGTAATTACTTGATATTTTCAATGCCCTGGCTGAGGGAAGAAGGTTCTATATATATATATATATACCTTGGCCTTCATATTCATCACCCCCTAATGAACGTAAGGTGTGACTTTTTTTGTTGTTGTTGTTGTTGTTGTTGTTGTTTGTGGAATCTCTGGTCTTGATCAGATGCTCTGGGAACCTTTTGTGCAAACATTCTAATGATAATAATACTAAGTTCAGTAGTGCGCCTCCTCTTCATATCTGTATATGTAAAGATAACAGATGTAATCATATTTAGTTACTGTTCATCCCTACTATGGACCCACCACACCACATTTGTAAAGTGTACAAACAAGATCCGACTTTAATAGGAACATTTCTTAATGAGGATCATGCTTTTCTTCCTCCCACATACTGCTTCTATTGCTCCTCCATTCAAGATAATAACTTTCATACATAACCACAGTTTCCATAGTGATAGTAAATTAAAGGGCAAACGTCTCACTAATGCCCTGTACGGCATGCTACATGTGAATGGTGATGATATCAACACTTTTAGGCATGAGTGCACACTGGTGAAATTGGAATCCTTAAACAGTTATGTAAATACAGCTGTTCTCTTAGTTCAGGCCACTGAACATGATGCCATTAGCATAATAAACTAACCAGCCCTCAGGCTAGGGTGTTTTCACATATAGTTCATTTTAAAAGAAACAAACCCAGTTCACTTAAAGTGAACCAGAAAGGGAACCAGCTAAAAGTGAGATCAGTCCTCTTTGTGTTCACAATATAGTGGACTCAAAAGAAATCCTGGTTCTTTTTTTGGTCTTTTTTGACAATGAAGTGATGGGGCAGTACTGGGGCTTGAACCCCTGACCTTCCGATCAGTAAACCAGAGATTTAACTGCTAATCCACCACTGCCTCATTTACATTTTACTCAGCACTGTAGTGCTGTTCTTTTATAGCCTCTTTCCTACATTTTTTGAGAAAACACAAGAAACACTTTTATGTTCTTATTTATTGACGATAGTTGCCGTTTAATGCAATCCTCTTTCCAAATATCCAAATTTCCTGTGACCACACAACCCCGCTACAGGGTTGAAAAGAAAACCCATGAAACAAACACGAAGAACAAAGGCTTGGCATGGTGACTACACTCACACAGCTGTTTAAATATCAAACATAATCAAGGGTGAGCACAAAACAGTTCAGACTAATGATGACACATAAGGGAAACAACCAATGACAATACAGGGGCAGAGACAGGACATAAACCATAATAAAGCACACGTGTCAAAAGTAAACTGAAAAACCTGGAAGCATGCTCATGCTTCAAGCTCACACTTCGAGTTTCGGAGCGCGCTGCATGCTCCAGCGCTTTGCGCGGAGGGGACATTGTGCCAGAGTAAAGCAAACTACTTAACTACAGCTTTAATATTCTCCTGCTGTTGGCTATGCACTCTATGAGTTAATTTGTGTGAATATTAAATGGCCTGTGATATATTTTGTATGTGCCTCATATGTTAAAATATAAACCACACCTCTAGAAATATTTTAAATGAATGCAAACAAATGGTCATAAATTCAACTTTTTCAAATTTCGATTTGCTCTCAGTTCCCAGGAATTCAGTCACCATGCCCTGTTTCCCTGAGGTATAAACATGTAATTGCATTTTTCATAATTCACTTTGGTGAAAACGAAAGAACAGAAAGCAAGTGAAGTAATTGATATATAAAATGCATGAGCAGTTAAAAAAAGTATTGGCCATCTAGAGCTTTCAACAATATGATGACCTAAACATAAATCAGATTCATGCAGAAATGGTTAAGTAGCCAGGTCAATCTGTGATCTAAATTAAATAGGGAAACACTAACATATATCCTAGCAACACCTAGAAATGTAGTAAACGAGTAAATCTATATATGTGTTTGTAGTTTATATACTTATATTACAGTTCTAGATAGATGGCTGAAAATGATTAGCTTTATTTAATGTAGATGAAACTATAACTTGTGGTGGTATGATGTTAGAGTATTACTTATCTGGTTGGTTGTAAATTGATTGTTACCTCATTTTCTGCTTTTGCTATGCCAGATATTCATTTGTGCTGATGTAGGTGAAATGCTGCAACAGGAGGTGTGACATTTGAAATCCGCCGCAGGGGGATATTCAACCCCTTGCTGATTCAAAATTGTGTTTACATTACATCCTCCCAAGACTCCCTGTTAACACAAATGAAGGGCAAAAGTCCTGTCCAGTTTCTATAACCCAGTTTCATGATTATTCACACTATTTATGTACATTTCTATTAATCAGACTTCAGTATAGAATCAATAAATGTGTAATGTTATCTCATGAGATTTTACATAAGCCATTCATAAATTCTTTAGGGTACCTTCATAAAACATTTATGCAATGTTTATAAATGTGTTATAAAAGCCTATCTTAGAATAAAGTGCTAGCTGCTTTTACTGCTTGTGTTAATGGCCATATAGACACAGGATATCTGTATATACTGATATAATAGATGTGTTCCTTATGACTTATTTGATGATTCTAGGAGAACTAGTATATCTTTCACCACAAATACCACAAATACAAGGCATATCTTATCATCCATATAAGTATTAACATTAGTGATGCTGGTTAATTTGCATTGTGTAATGTGAAGCCACGATGAATTCAATATTTTTTCTTCTTCTTCTTCTTCTTCTTCCTCTTCTTCTTCTTCTTCTTCTTCTTCTTCTTCTTCTTCTTCTTCTTCTTCTTCATATTATTATTATTATTATTATTATTATTATTATTATTATAGCTTGTGTTATTATTATTAGCTTGTGTTTCCAACACACTTAGAGTAACTTTAATACAGTTATCTCTGTTTTCAGTGCTACACCAGTGCCAGCTGAGTGTGTGCTTACTCATAACACCTTCTCCCCACTTGTCATCAGCTTTGAGGGTTGGATCTGTCAGCAACCAGCGCCTGTGCAGTGTATTGTCACACACAACTTCGGTGTGTTGTGTTCAGTTCAGATAATGAGAGAGTAAATTGCTTTTAGTGTAGACCAATGTGTATGGATTTTTAGCTTGAAAAACCCAGGGGGAAAAAAACCTGAGTACATTTTCTGTGAGGTTGTAGATTACTGTATATTTATGCACTGCATAGTAAGAGGACAGGAAAGAGTCATGTGACTGATTTGGTGTGTGAGCCAGTGCTTGCTGACTGTGTGATGGCCTGTGTGTATGTGTGTGTGTGTGTGTGAGTGTGTACTATACATGGTTGCCAAGACTATGCGCGCAGCTTGATAAACGTCACACTGGCATCCACATGCGCAGCGCTGTGAGGTCTTCACTGTGAGCCGAGTAAAGCCCAAATCCGACAGGCAAATCATACTGATACACTGTGCAGACTTTTTCGTCTAACACAGAAGTGGTTCACAACTGGTTTTCTTAGGAGTTTTATTGCATTTTTTATTTTTACATTTGAAAACCGTTTGGGTTAAAATCTAATTAGACTTATCATCAGTGGTGTACAACAAACAACTCTAAAAAAGTAATAAAGAGAGATTAGGAGAACAGAAGAAAAAGAAACAAACACTGTTTTTTTGGACATTGCGGATGTAGTGGTCTTATGTATCCACACACCTGAATTTCATGTCTCACGTCAAGCCTGGAAATCCTGGTGAATTCAATTCAATTCAATTCAATTTTATTTGTATAGCGCTTTTTACAATAGACATTGTCTCAAAGCAGCTTTACAGGAATATAAACACAGTACACACACAGTAAAAGTGAGAACCAACTGATCCCAACTGAGCAAGACACTTTAGAAAGCCTTTGTCCC
>JAFFST010048265.1:3612-21535 GCA_022414735.1 Noturus placidus | reverse complement strand
TTGAAAACGGAGCTCCGGGAGATTATCAGGGAAGAGTTGTCTGCTATCCAGCTTGAGCTGCAGGCTGTGAAAACACAGCAGGTTGATGATAAAGTTGTTACCGAGGCCGCCATTTCAGCGCTGAAAGATTCGGTTGGAGGGCGCGAGGACGCGCTCATTCATGACATAGCACACATGAAGTCTACCATCGAGTCTCTCACTGAGACCATGACTCAATTACAGAATAAATTTGAGGATTTCGAGACGAGGTCACGGCGCAATAACGTTCGAATAATGGGAGTTCCAGAAGGTTCTGATACATGTTCCACTGCTGCTGTAGCGGCCTTGTTAAAAGAAGCGTTTGGTCTGGAGAAGGACCCGGTTTTGGACCGGTCCCACCGGACCCTTCAGCCGAAGCCCAAGCCCAAACAACGGCCCAGGCCATACAAACAACGGACCTGACCACACAAACAACGGACCGACCACACAAACAGTGGACCCGACCATGCAAACAATGGCCCCGACCATACAAACAATGGCTCCTGCCATAAAAACAATGGTCCCAGCCAATCCAACAATGACCACCATCATCACTTTGATCGCTGCCTTGAATTAGTGTTTGAAGCTGCAATTGCAATTGCAATCTTTTGTCCCCAAACTTCACAAAAATACTCTGCTCTCAGGGATATCAAGCAATTGCAAAGACATCACAGGTTTATAAAAAAAAATTCGTTAAATATAGGTGTGCAACAATTATTAGCACCCTTTTAGTCAATATTTTGTGCTAGCTCAATTTGCCAAGATAACAGCTCTAAGTCGTCTCCTATAACGCCTGATGAGGTTGGAGAATACATGGTAAGGGATCTGAGACTATTCCTCCATACAGAACCTCTCCAGATCATGCAGGTGGACTCTCCTCTTCAGTTCACCACACAGATTTTCTATGGGGTTCAGGTCAGGGGACTAGGATGGTCATGGCAGGACCTTGATTTTGTGGTCAGTAAACAATTTTTGTGTTGATTTTAATGTATGCTTTGGATCATTGTCCTGCTGGAAGATCCAACCACAGCCCATTTGAATCTTTTTGGCAGAGACAGTCAGGTTTTCATCTAATATATGTTGATATTTGATAGTCCATAATGCCATGTATCCTAACCAAATGTCCAGGCCCCAAACCATTTGAAGATCCAGTAGTGTCTGACAAACTGAAGATGCCCGAGTTTGTTTTTGGATGAGAGTAGAGGCTTTTTTTTCTTGAAACCCTTCAAAACAATTTGCGTTGATGTAGGTGACTTTGGATTGTAGTTTTGGAGACTTTCTGACCATAAAATGCAAATAACTTCTGCAATCGGAACTCCATATATTGTCAGAGGCAATATGTTTTGAGATACTATACATTTAATATGAATGTTGATATTCAAGATGTTACATAATGTGGCTTATTACTGGGAACGGAGTAAAAAACTATTTTATAATCTCACGCAATCTGAGATCGATTAGCGACCGACGTTTAGTAGTTCCTACTCAGCGTGGCTCAAGGTCCCTTTCCAGAACCTTCACACTAACTGTTCCTCAGTGGTGGAATGAACTTCCAACCTCAATCTGGACTGCAGAACCTCTCACCATTTTCAAAAAAACAGCTAAAGACCCACCTCTTCTGTGAACACCTGTCACGGTGGGCGGGTTGAGGTGGAAGCAGTCACAGACGTAATTATTAACGTTTATTCCCACACAGAATAGAATCAGCAAAACAAAGATACTAGCACTAGGCTACAGATACTCAAGGGCAAGAAACAGATACTAAGGCTAAGCTACCTAAATACAGAGACAGAAATCTAAACACAGAGACAGGAGTCAAAACAGAGAAACAGGAGTCTGAACAGAGAAACAGGAGCCTAAACAGAGAAACAGGAGTCTAACCACAGAAACAGGAGTCTAAACAGATACAGAAGTCTAACCAGAGAAACAGGAATCTAAACAGCTACAGGAGTCTAACCAGAGAAACAGGAATCAAACAGATACAGGAGTCTAAACAGATAAAAAGGAGTCTAACCACAGAAACAGAAATCTAAACAGATACAGGAGTCTAACCAGAGAAACAGGAGTCTAAACAGATACAGGAGTCTAAACAGATAAACAGGAGTCTAACCACCGAAACAGGTATAACGAAAGACCCCGGCTAAGTGCAAACCCAGAACTATATATATACACAAGTGCTCATTAACGTGAATCAGGTGCCAGAATACATGTGACCAAGAGGAAATGGCTGCTGGGACATGGAGTCCACCGGCACACTGGGGTGGAGACACACACAAAGTCCAGGTGCTACAAATAGTCCCTGCCAGGATTCAGCCACCAGATGGCGCCAGAACCGGCCAAGGTGCAGTGCGGCACCTGGCCAGCAGGGGGAATTGCGACAACACCTAACAAACTCACAAAAAATTAAAAATTAAAAATTTGCACTTACACATCTACTCTGTGCACTTTGTAAATTAATAAATGTAAATTAATTAACTCTTTCTCTCTGCTGACTCTGGATTTCTCAGTATTCTGATCTTGCTTGACCTGAGCTCTGCTTTTGACTCTGTATGCCACAAAGAACATTCAAAGAACACTTTCCCAACTTTCAGATATTGGTATTACTGGCACTGCTCTATCCAGGGTTTTCTTCCTACCTCACCAACAGACAATATTTCATCTTCATTAGGAAAAACAAATCCACTACTGCTCCTCTCACTCAGGGTATCCCCCAGGGTTCTATACTAGGTCCAATACTGTTCATAATTTATGTTCTCCCACAAGGTCAGATCATGCTATGCTGATAACACCCAGGTTTATACATCCGCACATTTTGATGAAACACATGCCATCAGCTCATTACATAAATGATGTAAAAAAATTGGTTAAACAGTAATTTACTCAAATTTAATGCTGACAAAATTGACATCAGGATTTCTGAGCCACAAACACTTTTTTTGTGTCAATATTGATGGAAATCTGACCAAACCCTCTAAAACAATTAAGAATCTAGGAATCACTTTCGATCCATCTCTTACTTTAGAAGCCCACATTAGAACCATCAGTAAAACCTCTTTTTTTCATCTACATCACATTGCATGACTTGCCCTATTCTCAGATTGCAGGATGCAGAATCACTAGTTCATGCATTCATATCATCAAATCTCGACTACTTTAACTCACTCTTTACAGCCCTACCGGTGAAAACTACTGCCCGATTACAATACATTCAAGACTCTGCAGCTAGAGTTCTCACTAACACCAAGCGTTCTGCACACATTACTCCAATCATGTTTAGTCTTCTCATGGCATACAAATGTCTCAATGATCTCGCACCTAGTTATATATGTGATCTGCTGCATCCATACAAACGAGCACGCACTCTTCATCACATCTTTTCTCAAAGCAGTATCTGTCTATTAATGATTGACATTTTATTTCACTTTTATAATTGAGACTGTAACTTCTGTTGAAACATATATTAAAGTACTTTGTCTTGCTCAATGTATATGGAGTGCATAGGGATAAGGCAAATAATGGCTTTTAAGGGAGGCTGTAGCTCAGTCGGTAGAGCGGGTTGTCCACTAATCCACTAATCGTAGGGTTGGTGGTTCGAATCCCGGCCCGGGTGATCCCATGCCGAAGTGTCCTTGGGCAAGACACTGAACCCTAAGTTGCCCCCGATAGCAAGCTAGCACCTTGCATGCAGCTCTGCTACCATTGGTATGTGAGTGTGCTCTCATTTGTAAGTCGCTTTGGATAAAAGCGTCTGCTAAATGAATAAATGTATATGTAAATGTAAAATCCCTCTTTCCACAGTCAGCCTTCAGGTTAATTTACTCAAAAGAAATACTAGCACATGTGGCTTATCATGGAGCGTATTCAGGCCTGGAGGATGGAAGTATAATAGTGCCAAAAGTCCTTGCAACTTGAATTACATAACCTGAAAAAAACTTGTTTGGATATACTTGAATTTTTTATGCCCAGCAACTTGACACAAATCGAATAAAAAACACTGCAATATCAGTGCTTGAATTAGTTTCCTCACAAGGTCAAGCTGCAAAAATTCAGGTCATAAAATTCAGGCTGCAAAAATGCAGGTCTTCAAATTCAGGTTTTAAAATTCAGGTCAAATATTCAGGTCTTCACATCCAGGTCTCACAGGAAGAGCAGTAGATTGCCGATAGTATTATTACATGCTGCTCAGAACCAGCTCAACGCGTTGGTGGTTGTGGTGTGAATTGCACTTCCATACCGATAGTGAAACAGAACATGAACCAACAGCTAAGATTAACTATATTTTATCTATCAACAGCATTGCGGGATATTTTACTACACTGTTGAATTACAATGAATGGTATCCATTCATTGTAGCAAAGTTATGTTAGCTTTTTGTGAGCTAGCAGCTAACGTTAGCTAACGACTTTATATGTTGGACACCTGGACATAGTCATGGCTTGGCTAGCTACATCCTTACTAGCTAGCTTTACTGGGACATGCTGAGTCTGTAGATTCCATGCATGGAAATGTCAATTATCACACTACCTTAAAAGTACATTGAATCCACGGTTCCCAGTATGTTTATGGAGTTCAATAGCCCAAATTAATTAAGCTTGCCTACTAACTATGGCAATGATGTATTCTCCATCATGTAGTTAAATGTAGCCTAACATTATTATAAAATTGTAAATTATTAATAATAAGTCTAAAATACAGCCTATCTAATTGAACAAGGAAAATAAACATAAAATATATCTTCAAGCTGCAATTATCGGGGTTCAAGCCATTTAGGGCCCTTAAAAATGTTAAAATATATTATGTAATATTGTGCAATCCTATAAGGAATGACAAGAAACAGAATGTTTAGTCCAGGTCTCCCCTTTATAACAACATTTTCAGGCTTCACACATTTTGTTGTTGATCTAGATACTTTAAATATATGATGGGTATGAAAAATGCTTACTTCGGGTCTCCCTTTATAACATCATTTCCCGATCTCACTGTAATCATAATGTAATAATATAATTGCAAACCCTGATACCTCACATGAACAAATGAAGCGATTAACCATGACAAAACGTGATAGGTAATGTTATTATAATGACATTAACCTGGTATGTATATACAATGTAGATACTTGGTCAACTTTTCAGTAAGTATTCTTTTTACTCGAAGGTTGGTTTGTACTAATTTTATAAATTTTTTAATTGAGCTTAATGTACAGTATCCATTGGATGAGGACCAACATGAGAAAGTTTTGGAGCTTTGTTTTTTTTTATTATTATTATTTATCAATTTGTATAGCGCTTTTTACAATGGTACATTGTCTCAAAGCAGCTTTACAGAAATATCATTTTTACATTTACAAGCGACTTACTAATGAGAGCACACTCACACACCAATGGGAGCAGAGCTGCATGCAAGGTGCTAGCTTGCCATTGGGGGCAATTTAGGGTTCAGTGTCTTGCCCAAGGACACTTCGGCATGGGATCACCCGGGCCGGGATTCGAACCGCCAACCCCACGGTTAGTGGATTAGTGGACAACCCGCTCTACCGACTGAGACACAGCCGCCCTTTGTTTGTCTCGGGATCTCCCGGGTCCAACCAAAGGAAACAGAAGGTGGCTCTATGAACGTCTGCTTTCACATGCGGTAATGTAAATTTCCTGTTTGTGGTAATGTGATTACATGTATTCAAATACCTGTATTTCCCTACTGGCGAAGACCATGTTTAATGTTATGTCTTTGAGTATATCGGAATTATGCTTAAAGATCATTTTAATGGAAACTCCTTTTTGAAGTATCAGGCAATGAACCATTGCCCCTCTGATGAATGTAGTTTCTAACTGTTCCTCAGTGGTGGAATGAACTTCCAACCTCAATCCGGACTGCCGAATCTCTCACCATCTTCTAGAAACAGCTAAAGACCCACCCCTACCGTCAACACCTAACTTACTTATTTAAAAAAAAAAAAAAAAAAAAAAAGCACTTACACCTCTACTCAGCACACTTTGCTTCATCTAGTATTCAATTAATGTATCTTGTATAGTAGCATTACTTGTATTGTTCTCTTCTTGATATCACTTTGCTTGTATCTCTGATTTGTAAGTCGCTTTGGATAAAAGCGTCTTCTAAGTGAATAAATGTAAATGAATAAATGTAGTTTTTTTTTATTTCTCTCCATTTGTGTTTTAGGTCTCTATTCTCTGTAAATCTGGCTTGCATATTTAATCCACATTGTACTTATAGAATTTTGAAGTCGTAACAAATAAAACATGAATTGTCTGCTTAGTAAGTAAGCTCTGACGATACATTGAATGACTTAGAAGATATGTTGGATGATTTAGAAATTACAGAAATGAAACTGTCTTCTGTGACACTGACTGGATGTTTTGCTCATTTTGGTACATATTGTAGGTTTTTGGGAGAAGAACACGCCAAATGAAACAACTCAGACGAGGACTTAAAGATACAAGGGTTTGGTCGCTTCTGACTGCGAGGAAGGATGTGGTGTTTTTTTCCAATGGAATCTGAAGACTCTTGCTCCTCTGAGGTAATGAGTACTTTTATACATAAGGTTAATATTTGATTTTTATTCCCTCAGTATTTGTCCAAACATATTCAATGTCAGTGTTTAACCAATAGTCTACTGGGCATGATGTAGATGCTGCTTTCTCAAATATTGTGTCCTGATGATGATGATGATGATGATGATGATGATGATGATGATGATGATGATGATGATGATGATGATGAATACCCAGCTGAAATAAAACCAACATATCACTGGGTACTTGAGGCAGTTCATTGAGATGGGTATAGTATCAGCAATCTAGCTCCAAAATCTATATTGGCTTCTTTATTTACATTAAATATAAATAAGATTTTAAACATGTTTGTCATAATCTGACATTTGTGTGTCTTCATGTCTACGTAAATGTTTTGTTGTTTGATTTTGCATTTTAAAATAAAGTGAATAAGGTGCCTTTTCCAAGACCACAAATTGTTGCGGTCATAAATGACAAAATAACTTTAAGAAAAATGTTGAATTAGATTTTGTTTATTCGTTTACAGCATCTAGCGAGGACCTGAAGAACCTGCTCAAGTTTTGGGTTGGATGGGAAGTTGCTAAAGAAAGTCTGGCTGTGGAAGTTGTTCGTGGTGACCTCCCAAGAGCCTCTACCTGCTTCTGTATCCTCAGATTACCAGGGCACTACAAGGATTACCAGTTCTTCAGGATGTGCATTGGGTCATGCAAGTATGGTTTTGGGCATGTGTAACTTTAACATTGATTATTCAGCAGCTGTAACTGCATATTGCTTCACTAACGTTCACCATTTCATTGTTGCCTTATTGATGTAGCGTTAATGTTTCATTTCTACTTTAGCATATGCATGAAAGTGCTGTTACTGTTTGTAATGTTTAAGTCTGCTCTGTTTTAACATGCATGGCACATGCGATATTTGAAAAGATGTCATGTAAGTTTCTACTGTACCCCACCACACTATTTTAGATGCAGTGGATACTGAATGTTTTTGGTGAAAATGAAACTGTTTATCCATGCCTTATGTTTTATTATTTCAAAATATATAATATACATTTTGTACTTTTTCAATTGTGAGCAATAGTCGTGTCTTCTTTAACAATATATTTGGCTCAATCTATTAACCTGCTGTACGAATGTTAGCTAAGGCTAAATTAACTCATTTAAACTCATAATTTCAAAACATAATGAAAGAAAACCAATGTTCTTAGCAACGGATTATTTCCATATGC
The DNA here is from genome assembly GCA_022414735.1 of Noturus placidus. Taxonomy (NCBI): domain Eukaryota; kingdom Metazoa; phylum Chordata; class Actinopteri; order Siluriformes; family Ictaluridae; genus Noturus; species Noturus placidus. The sequence continues at coordinate 13,762 of JAFFST010048265.1, read as the reverse complement.
TGAAACATTTATTATCAAGTAACAAACATGGGGTCTGCTGTTACTACAGACAATTACTCCATAAGAACTGACTGGAAACACTGAAGTGCCGCTAAATAGATGTCCCAGCCAAATGTCTGAAGTTGTTTTGGCGTCTACAGCTTCCTGTAGGGCTGCTATTTGTTCATCACTCAGGGGGCATTCAGTCATAGGAACAATAATGCTGGCGTGTGCATCAACAACAAGGCCGCTACTCTCCCAGTCAATGTGCGGTATGCTCAGTCCCTAAAAGACAAATCTTGGACCATTAATCATAACACGTGAAGTGCTTCCCAAAGCTCTCAACAAAACGAGCATTCCATTCATGGCAACATTCTTACTTATTGTTCTTAGTTCAAAAAAATAAAATTTGTGTCAAATTGCTGGCAGAAAAAATTCAAGTATTGTTATAGCGACAAGTTTTTTTTCAGGTTAAGTAATTCAAGTTGCAAGTACATTTGGCACTATTATACTTCCATACGCACACCTCCACAAACGGACGAGGCATTTATACTTGATGCGCTCGCCGTTGTAATATTCTTTGAAAAGAAAGGGGGCGACTCTGAGCAATCGTCCTATAAACCAACAGGAAGTAGCTGAGAGAAGAAGTAGTTTGTCGGAACAACCAAAGCAACACTTATAATCGTGGCGTCTCGTGTGGAGTTGCTGAATGCTGAGGAGGAATTGTTGTGTTTGTTTTCAGTAAACTTCACTAAAACCCACAGTACGAAAAAAAGAGCTAAGAATCATATAAAACCCCCAAAACCCTGAGATTATCACTTGACACATTACAATAAAATACAGATTTAAATATGAGAACATGTGTACAACTAAATTGAACAACCTCAATTTTGTATTTTTTTATATTCATTTCCATAAGATTTTTATTAAACATGGACTTTTACTTTCATTAAATAGACTTTATTATTTATTGTAGGTTCATTTTGTAAATGTTTTCAATTACTGTAGACATCAGGAAAAAATGGGAGCTTCCTGCAAACATTTCTCACATTTACAAAATCAGGTGATTATGTTCCAGCCTCAGTGTAAATGTCTCTTTATGTATAGAGACAAACGAAGGTTATTACAGAATGATCAGTCTATATGTTCACCATCAGTGTAAACGTCTGGTGAAGAAAAGAAATGGAAAAAGATGTTGGGAGCATTTGACAAGGAAAATATTATTTCTCACAAACAACATCGGGCTATCAACCCCAAATTAATGACAATGAACACACAATGCAGCAACATGTACACAACACCGTCAACAATCTCTACACTAGAAACTACATGGCTGTGCCAATGAAATCAGATTGAAATTCTCACTATATTTATATGAATAAAGTTCTTTCATCCATCCATCCGTCCATCCTCTCCCGCTTACTCCTTTTCAGGGTCACGGGGAACCCAGGAGGCATCGGGCACAAGGCGGTGAAAGTTCTTTTATTCACAAATTCAAAGTTACCCTTTGTCAAGTAGATTCACCATCTTTTAGAGAACTATTGAGCTGATCATGTGTCTCCATGTACTTTCATAGATAATAGACCTTGCCGCTGCATCTAACAACCTTGCGTCAACTACGCTGGATTTTTTTCAAGAAGCAGTGGAAACTTTTGGCTTTCCCCTAAGGTACATTTATGATAATCAAATTCTAAATATTAAAAGCTGTTTGATGCAGCTATATTTCTTATTATTTTCCATCCATCCATCTTCAACCGCTTACTCCTTTTCAGGGTCACGGGGGAACCTGGAGCCTATCCCAGGAAGCATCGGGCACAATGCAGGGTACACCCTGGACAGGGTGCCAGTCCATCGCAGGGCACAATCACATACACACTCACACACACATTCATACACTACGGACACTTTAGACACGCCAATCAGCCTAACATGCATGTCTTTGGACTGGGGGAGGAAACCGGAGTACCCGGAGGAAACCCCCCGCAGCACAGGGAGAACACGCAAATTTCGCACACACACAGGGCAGCGGCAGGAATCGGACCCCCGACCCTGGAGGTGTGAGGCGAACATGCTAACCGCTAATTCACCGTACGCCCTCATGTTTGTAAATATTATCAATAAATTGCAAGTATACAAGTTAATTTTAGCATATTTTTTATTTATAGCTTCTTTTTTTAGCTTGGCATGGCAGACACTGCTAACCGTGTTAACCTCATTTTAAAAGCTCTTACTTAGGACTACACAGAGAGAAAGTGTCAGAAAGTTGGGACACTATGGAAAATGCTAATAAAAAAGAGGAGTGATTTGTAAATGTACTTTGACTTAAAAAAAACATATAAAAGACAAGGTATTCGATGTTTAATCAACTGCATAGTTTTTTTTTTTTTTTTTAAGATAAACGTTTATTTTGAAATGAATGCATGAGACATGTTCCAAAAAAAGTTGGGACAGGGGCAATTTAGGGCTAACAGCAATGTGACAAAGTGATGTGAAACAATCACAACACTGTCACAAATTGCTGAAACACAATTCACACACCACACTGTCCACACAAATACATACACCAGGAAGTAAAACATGGTTGGATAATGTTCTATTCTCTTGACTCTAATTCCTGTCTAAAAAACATCCATTTTCTATACCACATATTCAAGTAGAATTGACGATAAATGTAATTCAAACCTCTAAAACCTATGTAACATTTTTATGTTAACATGTAAATGCACTGTAACATTATTTCATAACATAAAAAAGTTATATATATATATATATATATATATATATATATGTGTGTGTGTGTGTGTGTGTGTGTGTGTGTGTGTGTGTGTAATATGTTTTAGCTATCTCACAAAACAGACAAAAGTTACAGTATTGACAATGAAACAAATGAAAATCTACTGCTTTAAAGGCGTCCTTCTAATCCTCCCTCCTTCTAATGATGTTTAATGATTCGAATTCAGTTATGAGACAGCCAGTAAGAACTTGGACAAGAGCTGGCGTGCTTTTTTGAGACGTTCCAGACGGTCCTTCAAGCTCCTCCTACGATGTGCTACACCAGAATCCTCTCGGATAAGCTTCTCTGCGTTCTGGGATCCGATCATGCGCAACATAGTGGCCTGAAGCTGAGAGAAGTACTGGTCCAGCACATGGTACTGCACTATGAGAGGCACCTGGTTGGCCAGACGGTCAGAGGTGATCTGATACACACACATGCACACACACACACACACACCACACACGCACGCACGCACACACGCACAGACACACGGACCATACTAGTTGACAGATCAAGTAGACAGACTATATTTTTGTGGAAATAGTAGCTTTAATGATTGCATACCATGAAATAGGTGTTTAGATGATGAGCCATCTCCTTGACGTCAGCACTCACTGTTTTAGTGCCAAAGGTAATCGTGTTGACCCGTTTAAGTTTGACGGCCTCTAGCTGGCGGCTGTAGAGGTCATCTTGTGAATACACAATCTTCTCCATTTTAAATTGAGATTTTATCGTCTCTATGGCTTTCCCATGCTCCTGCTCAAGCAGATCCTCAATGGGCTCTTTAGCTGCCCTGAGCAGATTGGGAAAGGCATCAAAATGGGAGCTGACCACCTTGTTCACGCAGGAGTGAACAATTCCTTACAGAAATGAGAGAAAATAACAAAAACAGTCAGGAAATTGTAAACTGATGAGCATATTATGGCAGACTTGTGCACTGACTCATTCAACATCTCTGTTCTGGATGTAAACACTTCAAAAAAACTTAATTAAATGGGTTCTAACTCAGATATAACAATTTGGTATTTGTTCTGGTCATCTCTTTATGTAAAAGGCCATGCTACACCACACCAGCAGAGTGAAACAGCAGTGCCCAGTGAGAGCGGCCATTTTAGAGAACTCGACTGCCCAAAATTCTTCAGGCTGATTAACCTGAATGGCCTGCACCTGCCAGGTACTATACTTAAACTATAACTCAGCCCTTCCTCACACCTTCATAGAGGGTTGACTTGTATGGAACTTTGAGGTAAGGGTGAAATAAAACGGGAAGTAAGTATTAAAAAGAATTAGAAAAGAAACTGAAAAGAAAAGCAATGATGAGAGAATTAACACTTACCTGGGAATAGAAAAGAAACTAAGTTAAAGATAGAAGACACAAATGAGAAGAGAGCTGAAATGTTAAAAGATTCGTTTGTTCGAGAGTTCCATTTTGTGCCATGGAGATCCTGGGTCCCATAAAACATTGGAAGGTCCAGTTACATAAAATATATACTTACACAGGTGTAAAAAAGTGAAACGTGACAGTAGTTCACTTTTAATGCGAACAACCGAGGATCAACTACAGAAGTTGTGCTTGTTCATATACTGCACTGTATATAAAGTTGATAAATCAATTTTTTAAAGCTAAATACACTTAATTATAAAAAGTTTGAGTTACATTTTTGTTATATTTAAGTGTAGTGTGCTTAAAGAAATTGATTTATTAACTTAAAAATTTTGTGGTAATTAATTTCCTTAAATCCTTTGAGTTAAATTAACTTATCCGGTTTTACAGTGTAGAAAACTAGTCACAGCACTACAGGCAGGTTTTCCTCCTCCCAGGTGGCTTAGTGGTTCACACGTTTGATTCCCACCGTGGCCCTGTGTGTGTGGAGATTGCATGTTCTCCCTGTGCTGTGGGGGTTCCCTCCGGGTACTCCGGTTTCCTCCCCCAGTCCAAAGACTGATTGATGTGTCCGTAGTATATGAATAGGTGTGTGAGTGTGTATGTGATTGTGCCCTGCGATGGACTGGTACCCTGTACAGGGTGTACCCTGCCTTGTGCCCCATGCTCCCTGGGATAGGCTCCAGGTTCCCCCGTGACCCTGAAAAGGATAATAGATGAAGGACCACGGTCCACATGTTGACGTCCCCTGCACTAGCTGGTTTGTTTTTCTTTGGCTTAGATAACAGCTAAAAAAAAAAGATAGCATTGTAAATATTTACCTGTAGATCATAGGCAGGTTTACTAAAACCTTTGAGATGTCTAATAGTAGTCCACCCTTTGGTTAAAATACATTTTAATTACAGTACATTCAAATGTAGATGGGGTTAGTATTTCATGATTTCAACAAGCAGTGCTCTAATTGTGTCGTTCTCATCAGAGTAAAATTAACACTGTTGGTTCGGTTGTTGGTGCAGTATTTACCAATGATGTCTCTCAGTAATTCTATAGCAGGCTCCTCCAGTTCCTGTACATGTTTCTTGACCATGTTTTCAAACGTTCTGTAATTAACAAATCCAGGAAGCTCCTTTCCCCTACAGGTCTTGGTGTATTCTTCAACTTCATCCCGGAGGGTTTCCTCGACTAGAGAAAGAAACATGATTGAGAAGACACAGGTAGAACAGAAATTACTGGAAGACAATCCTGAAAGCACATTTGATGTGCTTGTTTTGATCAAACAAGCACATCAAATGTGTGGGTGTCTTTTCATATTCAGTGAGAGCAGGATGGTGTTTCTTCTGTCTGAAACTAAAATGTATGGTTCATATTCTTTTGTACATAATAAATAAACATGGCTAATATAGAGCAAACTCTCAGGCACGCATCATAGACTGTACTTGTGTGACAAACGTCTGACATTTTTTATATATTAGTTTTTTTTTTTTATTTATTGAACGCTGTCCTGAAATGGAATTGGTGTTTGCATGCAAGTAAACATGTGATCTTAAAATCTGGTTGGCACTAAAGTCAAAACCGATAAAACAAAAAAAGGTATTTAAAGAATTAATTATTTTATTCAACAGAGATTTGCTTTCTTAATTCATTTATGCCATCTTCTAAATACCAGCTGGGACGTACTGAGACTAACTCACGTTCGATAGTCTTGTCATCCAGGTGACTCTTCCATTTTCCAAACTCTCTCCTGATTTTAGTAAAAATTTTGGGCTCTGATTCGTTGGTGTCTTCCTCTGCCCTCATCACATCTATAAGGACTTTGTTGAAATCACTTATTTTCTGGCAAATACCAAAACCAATCGGTCAAACATAAACACAATCAAAGAGAAACGATGTTTTTAACATCCATACAAGGTTATATATATATATATAATTTTTTTTTTTTACCCCAATAAGAAAGTTGTTTCTCTCATGTTCATCTTGAGGAACTCCCTCTCCAAGCTTTCTCAAATCCTTAACTGTTCTCTCCAATTTGGCCTCAACTTGTTTGTGCAGCTGTGGGAGTAACATCTAAAGATGATGAACAAAAAATATATGAATGATAAGTTTGTCAATCCGTTACGGAAAATACAGAACACAAAGGACATTTGTGAGGTCACTAACATTAATGTGTTCTACCAGTTCCCTGGTCAGTCTCTCTGCAAGTACAGGCACTGTGGCTTTCCCTTCCTCCAAGAGAGGTCTAAGACAAAAAGTAAAAAAAAAAAAATTTGAGCGAGAGACTACTTAGATGTCATTTTTTACCATAAAATGTCTAAAATTTAACCCGGAGACTAAGATTAAGCCAAATTATACGCTAAAAAAAACCCTACCCCAAATTTATGGCATGGATCTCAAGAATGTCACTCATAATAAAATTGTGTAAGATATTTAATCCTTAACTACAGTTATTGATATACATTTGATCTTTTCCATCACAAACATCTCTTGCCTGAAATGTGGATGCTCCTGAAAAAAGACTTGCTCTTTTTGGAGAGCTGCAGACAGACTCAGATTCTCATTGATGTCTTGCTGGCCACGGCACTTCACGATCATGTAGCCCTTCTTCAGTGGGATCACCTGGTTATTTACTGTATTTACAACACTCTCCTCTGCACCTTTATCCACTAAGTCAGGCTTGGTAAGGATGCCTGTACAAATGAATCACATCTATTTCAGCAGCATGTCACCTTCAAGTCGAAGCTTAAACATGTATGAGCTATATTACCCAGAGTCCTTTGTCCATTTGGATCGACTTTGTTTGTCATCTGCAGTGCCTCAGTGGTGGCAATGTCAATGTTTGCAGGCACAACCACCAAGCTAATAGTTTCTTGCCTCTTAATGAATTTCTCAATGAGATCTTTGATCTGTTCAACAAATGAAATGCAAATTTGAGGTACTATAATTGATTGGAAAAAGAGAAAGCAATGCTTGTCCTAAATCTTGGCATATACAGTAACTAGGCATATTGTAAACCTAGAATGGTTCTGGAAGATTCTAGGTCATTCTCAAGACAAATTCGGCAATCTACTGATCTGACGTATAAGCAACTGAAGTAAAGACCTCCAACATGATTAGATTATATTTGGGCTACCATTTGACTTGGTCTTGACTTGGCATCGACCCCTTGACTTGCTTTAGCTAGTCCAGGTCTTTGACTTGTCTTAGATTTCACAATGGTGGTCTTGACTACAGCTTCTTGGTTATCAGTTTTTATGAGAGCACTTTATTAGGAACACCTGTACACCTACTAATGTATGCAGTTTGGATCTAATCGGCCAATCATGTGGCAACAGTGCAATGCGAAACATCATGCAGATACAGAACAAGAGCTTCAGTTAATGTTCAGATCAAATATAAGGACTAGAGTTGTCCGTAGCCTTTCTGTCAGGTCACACCAGTCTGGCCATTGTCTTCCGACCGCTCTCGTCAACAAGACATTTCTACTCTCAGAACTGTTTTTCTTTCTGCACCATTCTGTTGTTCTGCTGTTTTTAAATGATTCAATCTGGCATCAACAAACGTATCCCAATCAAGGTCACTGAGATCACACTTTTTCCCCATTCTGAAGTCTGATCTAAAGCTCTTGACCTGTATTTACATGATCTTATACATTGTGCCACATGATCGACTGGTTGGATAATTGCATGAATGAGCAAGTGTACAATCGTTCCTATTGAAATGCCGAGAGAGGGTGAGAGAGAGAGTTAAAGTCACAAACACTACATACAATAAGTATCAGCGCAAAGGCAGGAGAACAAAAAATTGACACTAGAGCAGTAGGTGCTATTTCATTTATATAAAAAATTATAAATGACTTAAAACGGAAAGAGTGTAATCCACATTTTGGACATATCCACATCCAATTTTGTTTCACCTGCTTCTCAATGTCAAACGGCTGGTCTCCTGTTGCCACTCTGGCAATGCCTGGCAGGTCAATAAGGGTGAGATCAGGAACTTCACTGGATTTTATCTCCAGAGAGATCATCTCCTGGCTGATTCCCTTCCCCTCTCCAGCCAAGATGTTCTGAGCTATAGAAAACAGCACACATTTATAGTGCTCTGTGCAAACCCTACTGTTCGATGTATTACTTCTTTTTTGAAATACAGACCACTTGAAACTGCATTCCCCACATCTGATGGCTTGAGAAGGTTCTTTTCTAGGCCCTTGTATGTGAGACGACCAGACCATGTGGTACCCTTTTCAACCCTGTTTAGTTTCAACACCAAAGGGCAGCGGGTCACAATACCTGTAGATCAAACTGGAGCCATTTAGCATGAATACTTGAACAAGCTTTGTATCTGATGAATCAGAGGGCATTTAAGTGTGTGTGTGTGTGTTTGTCAGACATGTGCACAAGTCTCTGAAGTCCAAGTCAAGTCTCAAGTCTTGATTTTGTTCTATTTGTAGCTAATAGTTCTTTAAGCTAGTTACGGTAATGAACAGTGTATGAGGCTACATCAATTTTGAAATATTAAAACTGATTACTTCTACACAATGTCCTGTTCATCCATTTGTTCAAAGAAGTGCATTTAACTAGTATTTAGCTTAGACTCTTGGGGACAGGGGGATGGGCAAGAAAACGACATGGAAACATTTGTACTTCTTGATATTGGACAGCGAGGAAGCCTCTGAGCGCTGTGTAACTCCGAAGCTTCCCTTTTGGTTGATTGATTTGCTTTTCAAATGAAATGACACGAAGATTATCACAAGGTAAGACTCTGCTTTAACGTTATTGTTTGTTGTTCATTTATATAACAGCATTTTCCAGTGGGTGATGAGCACGTGCTTTCAGATGTGTCACACATGTACAGTATATAATGATGCTGGCTTGGTGTGTTTAGAGATGAATTGTTGTGATATCTTCTCCTGCAGCATATACCGATTGGGAATGAATGAATGAGGAACGCATAGAAAAATGTGGTGTTTGATGAGGTCATGTGGGGTCGTAAAGAGAGAATGTAATCGGGAACGCCAAACCAAAACGACGCGTGTTTTTCACGAGTCTCAGTCTTCAGTCAAGTCTCGAGTCAGTTATTCACGAGTGCAAGCCAAGTCGCAAGTGTTTTTTTTTTGTTTTTTTTTTTTTTCCCGCAGACTTTAATTTGCATCGTGTGTGTGTGTCTCTCACCTGTGCCTCTAGGCAAAGCCACCCCTGACAGGGCCTCCAATACAGAGCTCTTTCCTGAACTCTGATCACCTATAACAGCAATGGCTGGCAAGTTCAGGTCCTTCTCTACTCCCAGTGTTCTAAGTTTGTCCACAAGATCAATGTAGGGACGCACCTTGTCCTCATAGTGCTGGTTTAGGCTGTTATTCATACTTTCGACTACTTCCTTTTTGTGTTCCTTCCTTGGTGACATAGCAATAACTGGTAAACGTCTACAGGTGAAACAAATAGTGTAAAGCAGGTGAGTCGACTCTCGAGTCCACACGTGTGGGTGCAGGTTTTGGAAATTAAATGACATTTCATTGAAATGAAAACCTGTACCGGCCCTTTGACGATAAAATTGGACACCCCTGATGTAAAGGAAACTTTAATAATGAAGTAACATCTAGATACCAGTCACACCAGGAGAAGCAGACTACCAACAAAAATATATATATATTTTTTTGGAGGTTTATCATGTGACGTAATGGTGCAGCAGGTAGTGTTACGGCCTCACAGCTCTTGTGTCCTTGTCTGGATCCTGAGTTCAGAACTGTCTGTGTTGAGTACTACATGCGTGTTCTGGTTTCCTCCCACCAATCAGAAACATACTTGGTGGATTGGCAACACTAAATTACCCCAATGTCTGAATGTTTAAATCTATATGCATGTGTATAATTATGCCTACTTACAGTGCCTTGCGAAACTGTTCGACCTTTTGCCACATTTCAGGCCTCAAACATAAAGATATATAAAAATGTAATTTTTTTGTGAAGAATCAACAACAGGTGGGACACAATCATGAAGTGGAACAAAATTTATTGGATA
>JAFFST010048264.1:106727-136371 GCA_022414735.1 Noturus placidus | reverse complement strand
GAAGATGGATGGAGCCAAATACACGACCATTCTGGAAGAAAACCTGATAGTCTGCAAAAGACCTGAGACTGGGACGGAGATTTGTCTTCCAACAAGACAATGATCCAAAACATAAAGCGAAATCTACAATGGAATGGTTCACAAATAAACATATCCAGGTGTTAGAATGGCCAAGTCAAAGTCCAGACCTGAATCCAATCGAGAATCTGTGGAAAGAACTGAAAACTGCTGTTCACAAACGCTCTCCATCCAACCTCACTGAGCTCGAGCTGTTTTGCAAGGAGGAATGGGCAAAAATTTCAGTCTCTCGATGTGCAAATCTGATAGAGACATACCCCAAGCGACTTACAGCTGTAATCGCAGCAAAAGGTGGCGCTACAAAGTATTAACTTAAGGGGGCTGAATAATTTTGCTCGGCCAATTTTTCAGTTTTTCATTTATTGAAAAAGTTTGAAATATCCAATAAATTTGGTTCCACTTCATGATTGTGTCCCACCTGTTGTTGATTCTTCACAAAAAATTACAGTTTTATATCTTTATGTTTGAGGCCTGAAATGTGGCAAAAGGTCGAACAGTTCAAGGGGGCCGAATACTTTCGCAAGGCACTGTATATTCCCATTGATATTCTATGTTTTTAGTACATCTTGGTGACTAGGAACAGGAAATTGTTCAACCATGACTTCCTGTTTCACAGGGGTAACACAGAGGCCAAATTCCCTTAGTCATTCATAACAATAGGTAAAGCCAAGGAATATAGCTGTGATGTGCGGCAAAAGGCGGCTATAAGAAAATAGCACAAGCAAAATTGAAAATGCCCATTTCCACTATCAGGGCAATAAGTAAGAAGTTCCAGTCAACTGGAAATCAACTATGAATCAACCTGGAATTGGACGTGTGTCTATATTGTCTCAATGCACTGTGAAAAGAGGATGGTTCGAGTGGCCAAAAAATCTCCAAGGATGGAGAATTACAGATGTTAGTTGCATCTTGGGGTCAGAAAGTCTCCAAAACTACAATCCGAAGTCACCTACCTCACCACAAGTTGTTTGAAGTTGTTTCAAGAAAAAAGTATCTGCGCTCATCCAAAAACAAACTCAAGCGTCTTCGGTTTGCCAGACACTACTGGAACTTCAAATGGGATCGGGTTCTATAGTTAGATGAAACCAAAATAGAGCTTTTTGGCAATAAACACCAGAGGTGGCTTTGGTGCAGAGAGAGAGAGGTAGTCATATGAAAAATGACCTTGTGCCCACGGTTAATTATGGTGGTGGCTATTTAATGTTTTGGGTCTGTTTTTTTTTTCTGCCAGAGAACCTGGACATTTTGTTAGGAGACATGCTATCATGAACTCTATCAAACAACAGATATTAAATCAAAACCTGACTGCCTCTGCCCAAAAAATGGTTTACTGACCTCAAAATGAAGGTCCTGCCATGGCCATCCCAGTCCCCTGACTTGAAACCCATAAAAAGGGGTGAACTGAAGAGGAGAATCCACTAGCGAATGTTGAAGGATCTGGAGAGATTCTGTATGGAGGAATGGTTTCTGATCCCTTGCCATGTATTCTCCAACCTCATCAGACATTATAGGAGAAGACTCAGAGCTGTTATCTTGGCAAAGTATTGACTAAAAGGGTGCATATAATTGTTGCACACCAAATTTAACAAAGATATTTTTTGATAAACCTGTGATTTGTTTGCAATTGTTTGATATCCATGAGATCAGAGTATTTGTTTGAATTTGTTTAACAAAAGATCAAAAGGTTCAACAATAAAGACAATTTTCACAGCCACGTTTTCGCATATTTACCAAGGGTGCCAATATTAGTGGAGGGCACTGTACTTTAAGCAATATCCTTTTGTATATATTTTTTAATTTTTTGAAAATTATAATGCATCATGTGTCATGATAATCAGAAGAAATGTCTCAGTCCTATTTCTTCTAGCTTGTAGCAGTGTAGTTGCTGCATTAAGCACCTGCAGTGTTTTGAAATGTAGAGATCAGTTGTGAAATGTGGAGTGCAATTACTGATAGGACTGATTGTAAATACAATAATCAAGATTTCTCAGTATGTAGTGGACAACAGCCTCAGGCCACTTTATGTCTGCACAACATTACTCTTACAAGTGTAAATTAGAAGCCTCCTTTAAGGAGAAACACTGCAGCCTTTAAATTATTTAATGCATTTAATTTTAAAAGATCTGCCACTAGATATTGCTGATGGGTCTAGGTTATAAGGTGCACTAGTTGTGCTTTTGTTGTCACCTTCATCTTTGCTGAGGTTATACCTTCCTCCTTGAAGCTACAGATTTGACCCTTTTTTCTTGACAATTAAATTATTATTGTGCTGTTCAAAAATGTGTGCACAGAATTCTAATTAGGGTCTAGGTTTGCAATTGTTCCATATGCTAACTAGGACAGCAAATCTCCACCACTACCAACAGAAACACTCCTCATACATTACCATATCATCTGAGTGTAGTATTACCTGACATAATGGGGGAGATGTGTGGAAACGACACATCAGATGCATTGGCTTTTATGTATATGTTGGCCTAAAAAATAAGATGCATTTAAAGTCAAGTGTTTCTTAAAAGCCCAAGTCCGGCCATGTTACTTCACACGGCTCAGCTACTTTAATGTGAGATCCCCTTTAAAGTGAGAATTACTGTTTCTAACCTCAGAATATTATCGTCTCGGTCTTCTGTTCTTTGTGTTGGCTGCAGGCACACGTCTGGGAGGAATTCTGCACAGCCCATACAGCAATGTCTTTGATAATCCCAACTCTTTAAGCACTGATAAGATGGGCAATTTAATGTAATTATAAACTGGATGGCACAAATTGCACTACAGTATCTTTAAATGGCATAATGTGCCGAAGTACACTAGCAATGGGACTCACTCTCTGAGTCTGCTCACAATTACTTCCTGGGTGACAGTGCGGCTGTAGAACTAATTTTGCACAAAATTTGACATTATCAACGTAATTGGCTCTTACTGAAAGCTTGCGTGACACATTCATCAAACGGCCGCCTGTAAATACGGCTGCAAACGCATTAAGAGGCAAGGCAAACACCACTCATTTCTGCAATAAATGCTGTTGACTAACACTATCATTACCTCCAAGCTTAATTACTTTTTGCTTTTTTGATTTAATTGCTTCAATAAAAAGATTCTGTAATGCATTTTTAATTACACTGTCCAAGTGACCTATGTAGAGAGAATTTTACAACAGTAGGCTAATAATTAGCCTGTCACACAGCAGTTAGGGGGTATTGTCTACTTGTCCTCTCACTGGCCTACTCCTGGCACAACTAGCAATCGGAGCCTCTCGTATTTTAGCTCCCGTTCCTCTTTTTTAAAAATAGTTAAACAATAAGTGCAGTATGAGAAGATATGGGCTGTCTAATTTAGCTTTGTGTCAGTTATTCTGGGACTCCAGTGTGGGAGAGACGCTGTTGGTATTGGTATAAGCACCTGAGGTCAAGAAGACCTCAGTTTGAACTGTATGTTCACTCACGCTTTCAAATAACACACAGACATTCTATGAATTTTAGAACTAGCCTAATTCTCACACTGTTTTTGCACACATACATTATATATATTTGTTCTTTCTTTCTCTCTAGGCAGGAGAGTGATGTAAGCATGAGTTCATATCATTACTGATACTAGGTCATAGCTACAGCTTTTCCTAACAATATGTACGATAGTATTATTAAAAGATGAAACCTGGCATGATCACACAGACCACTGGAATTTTCTGACTTTACTAACTAATCAAACCTTACATAAGCAAATGCTTTGTTTATGCATGGAACACAGATTAATTTCCCCTTTCAGTCAGTATTGAAGACAATCACAACTGACAGCTCTTCATTTTCAAGATTCAAGATTCTGGACTAATCCAAATTAATGTGCGAGTGAACATCCCCACATAAACACACACACACACACAGTCACAGCAAGCTGACCCTCACAGCTTCATGTTCCTGACTATAATTCATGATGTAATAAATAAAACACAAAGGGGTTTTGCAGTGCTGGGAAACAATGCTTTGTGCTCCTGCTGATGTACTGACTGTTCATCGAATAGTCTCAGATCAGTGCACACCATCTCTGCTGTACCAACCCATAATATAGCACACACAACCTAGCCTCTGAGTGCATCTGAGGATGTGTAAGGGCTGTCAGGTAGATGCCTTGTCATTCCTTACACCGCATTACCTTGACCATATCAACCTCTTTAGCAAGGTGCAGTCTCCCTTGCAGACATGTACACCAAAATTACAATTTGAATGCAAACAATTATGAGGTGCACATAAAATTAGTTTAAACATTTTAAAAATCAATCATACTGACATACTGTGTGTTTTAATTAATTTGGAACAATACAGTATTACTTTCGAGAAAAACCTTTAAAAAGTGCTAGAGTGAGCAGCAGAATTATTGTGGCTAGGTCTTGATATTCAGAGATGGCACTGGCATGCCGCCACATCGATTGCAGTATTTCTGGGCTCTTATCCACTATCTCCAGGTGGATTTGGGGGGGTCCAGACCCTGAGAACCTCAAATCTGACGTTCTATCGTTTAAGATTGGTGGGAAGAAATGAGTAAAAAAGAGGAGTAGAGAAGAGGCCTGTTGTGGAACTGAACCAGGAGGAGGAGGTTTGTGGGTGGTGATGGCAGTGTTGGGGGCAGGGGGGAGGGAAGGGGGGGTATAAGTCTTCATTTCATGCTGCAATGCTTAAGAGCTGCTGAGAGCATTGACAATTACAGGAATCCCCAGTGCCTCTTTGCTCTCTGGCTGCTCAGTGAGTTCCTAGCAGAGCTCACAGTGACTGGTCAGGCCCATGGCAGTGAGCTGGGGGAAGCCTGCTTTCTATAACCGTCCTAGCTAAACCCTCAAGAGGCTCGGCAGCTTTCATAGTCCTGAGACCCTAAGAGAGAAAGCAAAAGATAGAGAGAAGGAGGCAAGTAGATCTTATTTGCACAGGAGCTTTCTTTCTCTCAGGCTGTTGATATAGATTCAAGAAGATGTATTCCTATAAATGGCTTTTATAACAGTTTACAAATGTTTAGAAATAAGAATTGTTAAAATTCTTATATATACTTAAAAATGGTGCCAATTTTTTATAGAGCCGGAACATAGAATTTATTTTTTTCTCCTGAAGATCCCTAAAGGCCAATAATTCCCGTCCCACAACAGAGTATTAATTTTCTAACACAGATTATTCCACATAATAGCATAATTGTAACATTTACAGTACAGTGGCACTTTTGTTCGCTGTGGCATCAAAAATGGTTCAAGATACAGTACATAACTCAAATTGTTCTTTAGGAAACCAAAAATGTTTAATCTATGGCATGACTCTTGAAAGTGGGTTACAAAGTGGGAATGAAGCATAGCCAGGGGATCTCATGTTATTATTTTATTTATTTATTTTTTTTAATTATGGAAATTTAACTGACAAATAAAGGAGCTATATTTATTATAGATTTCTTATCCTGGGGGCATGGTTGCTTAATGGTTAGTACTTTTGCCTCACAACTCCAGGGTTGGGAGTTCGAGTCCTGGATCCACCCTTTGTGTGGAGCTTGCATGTTCTCCCATGCTTCATGGGTTTCCTCTGTGTACTCCAGTTTTCACCCCTAGTCCAAAGACATGTGTTGTAGACTGATTGGCATTTCCAAGTTATCCTTAGTGTGTGAATGGGTGTGCGAGTCTCTATGCAATTCTGCCCTGCGATGGATTGGCACCCAGTCCAGGGACTCCCCGGTTTCATGCCTAGTCCCCAGGGATCGGCTCTAGGCTTCTTATGATCCTCTGTAGGATAAGCAGTACATGAAATAGATTAGTGGATGGATTTCTTATCATTATTTGCCTGTTTGATGGTCACCTGAATTGAACTGTCTAATATAAACAAGTAGGCTTCCAAAAAATGAAGAAAACATGCTTGGACATTATGTGTTCCATTAGTGGACAATTCAGAAATAATGGTTCCAACAAATAGGTAAAATAATATTTAAATAATGACTTTAATATTGCTGCAAAAATTTGAGCAGAGGTGGGTAGAATAGCCAAAAATGTGTAAAATAAATAAATCTATTTATAAAAAATTATTATTCAAGTAACAGTAAAAGTAATAATATTAATAATTACTTGAGTAAGAGTAATAAATTATACAATGAGAAGATTACTCAAGTAATAAGCTACTAGTTACTTGAATCTGATTAAAATGAAGGGAAAATCCTGAATCTCAGACTACATGGAGAAGTAAGTCACACCTCTCCTTGAAAGTCTGTTCTGTTTATGATATCAAACCTGGATTCAAGATGAAGCAGCATATCCCAGTCCTGTGATATGAACAGTAACACAGAACCTGTTATTTTCAACTAGAGCTGCAACAAATAATTGATCAAATCGAGAATAATCGCTAATTAAAATAATCGACAACACTTTTTATTATGGATTAGTTGGGTCTGTGACATCACTGTGGATAACCCCCCTGACAGTGACTTCACTTCACAATGGAAGTGCAGATCACAGCTTTTAATAAAGAGAGGCAGGTAGACAAATCCAACTCATGAGATAATAGCATGGTTAATAACACGCAATGGGTCAGGCGATCTGCAAACGGGCATAAACTAGGCAAGGCAAGAAACGAGAATGAGAAACAAGAAACAAGATCAATGAACATGAAACAAAACAAGGAACAAGGTACAAATGCTTGGTATGGTGATAACACTCAATATTTTGCAAAGTCATTGTGTGACAAACAGTGTCTTTATACTGTGGTTGTGAGTGCTGTGAATTTGATGCAGGTGTGCCTGATTAGAGTGAATGTGAGTGTTCTGGAAATTGCAGTCCATGGCGGCCATGTTTGTAGGCCACAGTGCACGATGGGAAATGTAGTCACTGGTTTACTGTGATATGACAACTGTTTAATGTGTTCCAGACATGTTTTCTTCAGCACAGAAATGGCATTTTTACCTTTATATACTTATACACCAGTATTTCCATTTTGCATAAAATGGACATCAAGCGAGTCTCCATTAAACTATACTCAATGAGCGTGAGTCTATGCATACGTGTCAATTAAACAGCGCACAATAGACAGGAAGTGCAATTACTCTGACTAAAATATTCATTTTGATCAAATATGTTGTTTGATGCTATATTTAGCAATATTTAGAAAACATATTTAGTAACATGTTACTATGTTCAGAGTGAATGTGTGTGTTAATGCAGAACATTCAACCTCTTACCAGTTAACACTTAATTTGTGCCTTTGGTATTTGTTGTTTTGTGTTTAGCATTTTAATATAGTGATTTATCTTCCACTTTAAAGCTTATGGACAATCGTGTTGTTTTCAAAATATAATGTTAATATATTTAAAAAATAATTTGCACAATGTATAGCATAGTCCACATAGATACATTTAATACCTTTTTCATAGCCTTCAGTTTGTATAATGTTTGAAGGACAACATACAGAATATAAAAAATTAGCCTTTTTATCCAACTAATTGATTAAACGAAGAAATAATTCACAGATTAATCAATTACCAAAAGAATCATTAGTTGTAGTCGTTTTTTTTCAACACAAAATCTCTCACACACCCCAAAAAACAAAGATTTTCCCATGAGTGGATTGTCTTTGTTAACAACAAGAACTTGTCAGCATGTAAACAAGACTACAGAGAACAAAAAAAACAGACTATGAAACAGAACAGAAAAAAAGTGCGTCTACAGAGAGAGAGAGTGTGTGTTTGTGTGCGTGTGTGCGTGTGTGTGTGTGTGTGTGTGTGTGTGTGTGTGTGCATGTGTCCTGTCTCCATCAACAAACTCCTTTCTTCCCCCTCTCTAGGACTGTGCCACCAAAAAAAGTGAGACCACTGCAGCGAATCACGAGACTCGTTACCTCATTATTCATCATACAAATAAATAATTAAAACTACATATATTCAGTAACATTTAACAGTAACAGAGAAACACCACCGAATGTAGTGAAGTAAACGTACAATTCTCTGATTAAAAATTGAATTGAGTAAGGGTAAAAGTATGGCCAGTTAAACCTACTCTTAAAAGTACTTTTTATTTTCTCCAAAAAGTTACTCAAGTAAATGTAATGAAGTAAATGTAGCACGTTACTACCCACCCCTGGATTTGAACTTCAAAGATGCTTTCAATCCACCTTTATCTGTAGACATTACAAATCCTTATTTAAACATCACCTCTACACTGTAACATCTGTAACAAGTGATAATACTAAATGAAATACGAACCAAACTGGACTATATAAACTGCACAAACATATGTATGCAAAGAAACACTTTCTTGAAATCTGAGTATGTAGAAAGCACTCGACTGATCACCTAAGTGCACAGAGGTTCCCCTTTAAAGTCCACAGATGGAATCTTTTTCTTTTCCTGTTTCTTTAAGGATGTCATTTCACAGGCTGAATGACTATTTTCATAATATCTCATTTAGTAGGTTGAGTCGATCAGCTTAAATTGAATGTTGCATTTGTCATCTAAAGTGCAGGATGAGAGCAGTCTCTCTTGGCTCCAGAGCCTGGAAGGCTTAAAATGAGCCCTGCTCTTTTTCTGCCTCAAACCAAAGTAGAATCAATTCCCCAGCTCCGTGACATCATTTAACATTTCACTGTCTATCCATATGTGTGTGTGAATATATATATATATATATATATATATATATATATATATATATATGTGTGTGTGTGTGTGTGTGTGAATACTCTATAAAACCAACCCTGTTGTACAACACAGACTAAATTGCCCAACTGAATATGACAACAGTCAAAACCATTGCCCTAATTAGGGGGCTTCATGCCTAAGAATGTGAAGGGAAACTTAGTGCAAATGGGGAAAGGTGCTTTCATCCTGACTCGGCTGGCCGCCTCAGTCCCTTAATGTATTACCACCAGCAGCTGCAATCACCAGAGCCAAATCTAAATGCTGATGATTCAGGAGAGAGCGGGTGCGAGCCGCTGCACAGCCACACGAGAGGTGATTTAAAACATTGGCTCTAATGAGGCTGACCGCTGGCCGTCTGATCTGAATGTGATGGCAGAAATTAGATGAAGCCAGGGGTCAGAGACAGCGGCACAGAGGGCAGCGCACAAACGAAACACACAGGACAAGTCTACTGTCAGCAGCTCTGTTTACCTCTGTTCAAGTAAATAGCAGCTAGTGGCTTTCTCTATCTGTACAGATGAGGTAATCAATGTGTTTGTGGTCTGGTGTGAGAGAGAATGTGTATTGTTTGTTTTGAGTACGTGTATGCATGTGTGTGTATGAGATAGAGAGGGACAGAGAAAAGAAAACATGGTCTTATTTGTACTTTTTTGTTTTCACCAACATAGAGTTACTGGTTGTGGGGCCATGGACAGCAGAATAAATTGCTTTGCATCACTTCTGCAGCATCTCTGAACTGTGTGCACAAATGGCACACTCTAGACTGTGTAGCCAGCAGCACAGACAGTAAGAACACATCTGCCACTCAGAACTGAAAGAAAATCTTCCCCTATTATTTTTATCTAAGGAAAATAGAGAAAGAATATATATATATATATATATAATATAATTACTAGCTTCAGACTTAATCAAATATCACTGTTAGTAAGCAGACAAGCTGCATTTATTTTTACATCATTTGTCTAAAGGAATCCAAATCAAAGGCTCAACCAAATCCATAAAGCGCATTTGAACCATATCATCTCCCGCACACGCAGAGTAGGGAGAGCCAGTGGTGTAGCCTGGACATGCAGATGGATGGCAGCTAGCTGATCTGTGCCCCAGTGATTGACAGCTACTGACCAGCACTCAACTGGCACTGACTTCTTCAGTCTGCTGAGCACAGCAGGTGCTGTTGAGGCTTGGGGAGATTCACAATCAACTGGACATTACTGAGATAAACAACATTCACGTCTGAGAAGACTGGATGTGAGCACGTACCGCACACTTCTATCATGCTGTGCTGCAGGGTTCACTGACTCCACAGTTTCAGGAATTGCAGGATGGATTCAGACTGTGGTGTGGACTTAATTGCTCTGTTTGGTTTAAATAGAAAAATAAAAGACAGTGCAGAAAAATGAAAAGGTGTAACACTAAAAAGAAAAACATGCAACGATGGACAAAAATTGTGTCTTTATTTGCCATTTAAATAGAAAAGAATAGGAGAAAACCACACAGCTGAATGATGTAAGGTTTTGATTAAGTTAAAAGGTTTGTGACAAGCAGACACTATGGGCTGTATTTTTGTGCCAGTGTGAGTGTAATTTGCTGGTTAGCACAAGCCAACCAGGTTTTTACACATATTACTATTATCATAGTGATCATTTAATTTAATACAATGCATAGACACGAGTGGAACAAATGTGGGTGTAATATTCAAAATCCATAGACACAGCGGGATTTTAAAACCTATTTTGCCAACCCCCCCCAATTTTCTAAATTAGTCTTGACCAATTCTCACCCAAAAGCCAGCTCTCTTTCATATGACAGCTACCATGTTCTTCATGTGCTTCCACTGAGACGTGTAAAGCCAGCCAACTGCATCTTTTCGAACTGCTGCTCAAGCAGCATAACACACTCTGAGGAAAGCACTCTCCACCCTCTTCCACATACATGAGCTTACAGGTGGACATGATTGCCTCGTGTCACTGTGATTGACAGGGGAGAGAGAGTATCTGATCCCTCCCACCCAGAGTGCATGGCCAGTTTCACTGTATTGGCTCACAGCTGTGGAATCAGCTGGATTCGAACTAGCAATCTCCGGATTATAGGGCAAATACTTTTCTGTTGTGCTCCTGAGCCTGTGAAACCCCCTTTTAACCCAGACACAGAGGAGATGCCATTTTCCTTACTTCAAGTGGAACTTTAATGGTCCTTTCCCATTTCTTATAATTTAGTTTCATGGACGTTCACTATCCCCTTGGGCAAGTTAACACTATTAATCAGATCACGATTGCACACACTTATACTTATAGGAAAGGAGAAACGCAGATTTTATTGGCTATCGCAGAAACACATCTGATCACACCTCTTAATAATGTATTGCATTAAACCAAACATTTATACATATAAGCTACTCTGTGCAACGACAGGGAGGAAAGTTCCAAGAAAATACAAAGTGCCATTCTTGTGTTGTGTTTGTGTACACTTTAAACATGAAAATGGAACCCTAAGGGGTTTATTGATACACAGATATATTGTGCTTGTTTTGTCAAACAAATAATCAGTATGTTTTCTTTTACTCATGCTGCCATTTTTGTTACGTATTGAATGCTGCAAAACCAGTATTGTTTGTCCTTGAAACTTATAAAAGTTTTTTAATATTAAAAATAATCATATAAATAAATAAATAAGTAACATGTTTGGTCCAGGTTACTTAAGTGTCATCTTTATCTGGTAAACATTCCCATGAGCACCAGAAAGAACAGCTCAAGTCCATTTACATCCGTAATTTTCCCATCCATTAAAGAGACGAATGCTTTGATACTATTGCAGTGTTTATTGGTCGTCTCGAGGGATTCATTAGGCCCAACACTCCCTTCAAAACATAATCTATTGCTTAATTAAACTCCCCAAATATGAAATTTGAACCCATGTATAAAGAGTGAAGTTATTGCTTTGTTGTTCCCTCATTTGCACAATATTTTAATGAACGCGTAGCAGAGATATATTACCATTAGCATGTAAATAAAGCTTTTCCTCAGCCACTTAAGGGTTGTGATTTGACTGTCGCGGATTGCGAGTCATCTTTTTCATGCTTGATGGATCTCTGAAGAATAAAAATTCAAGCTCATTGACTGCAGAGAGACATTTCACAGCTTGTGACTCTGGCACACATCATTGCAAAGTGTGAAATTTTAATCAGAGATGTTGTGAAGAAACAAGGATCATCTGACGACCATAATTAATGACTTCTGTCATACAGATTATGATGGCAAATATGAATGTGCAAGTGTTTTAAAGAGCAAGAGAAAATGCATTAACTGAGTTGCATAGCATGAAGAACCGGCGAATTAGAGGCATCATGGTTGGGTGTCACTATATGTATGCACTCATATCCTTTGTTTTATGGGATGCCATTGGTTTTCATTTAATTGAACAACATTTTCTTAGGCACACTCCATGTCTTGTTCACCATGAATTAATTTCATGCATGGCTTATTGATGCATGACATCTTCCAAGTGAACAAAAATGAATGTTGCAGGAACAAAGAGAGTTTAAACCTCAGCCTACCTGCTAAAATTTAGCGCATCATTTACCCATGTGCTTTGCCGCACTATTAGAAAAACAGATAGCACTGGTAGTATAAATGCATTTATGGTATATGTGCAACAATACATTTGCCATAATGAAAAAGCTGCTTTGTAACAATGACAGAACGGAGATCCTTTTGTTTTATGGGAGGCTAGCTGCTGTGTTTCCACCACTATTTATTTACAGTGCTTGCTAGCTCATTAAAATGCAAATTGTGCATATGCTTTCATTTTCCAGCACAGTAATCTAGTACTATTTATCCAATCACCAACTTTTATTTTACAGGCCAACGAGAGAAAGAGGCAGAGAGAGAGAGAGAGCGAGAGAGAAACTGAGCAAGAGATAGCGCTCGGAAGCTTGCACACACTTTCAAGTGGCCACTAATCATAGATTGCAAACTCAAGTGTAGTCAGAAAGTGTTTGTGTCTGGCCCCCATTACGGAGTGCCACTGGCCTCTTGGAGCCCTGAGTTGTGCTTCAGCTCCCGTTGTGACCTCAGGGCTAATACATGCAATCAATATTTTAAGTGCTGTGTGATTCATTTGTCTCACATTCTCTGTCATAGATGTAATGTGTGATTAAATTGATGGCTAGAGAATAATCTTCGCCTGTTAAAGTTGGAGCCTCTAATGGGTGATGACTGATTGTTAATCAACTAATATCTTAGTGCACACATCACTGTGTATGACATTATCTTGTCGAATTCCCTTGATTAGGTACATCATATGAATTCAGATCACAATTTAAAAGAAATAATGAGGACACTCAAGCATTTGGCTTCTTTTATAAAGTTTCTTTTTTTTTTTTTTTTTTTTTTTTTGTTAAGACATTTGCATCTGAAACTCTGCCATCCTGCCACATGTAATGCTTCCACTGCAGATATAGGTGGAATTAAAGGACACTATTTCAGTGGACACAAAAAAAAAAAAAAAAAAAAAAAAAAAAAAAAGGCAAACAGAAAGGAATAAATTCAGTTACTTTAACAGATGTGATAGTATCAACTTTCCTCTGGGTACACTCTGGTTTCCTCCCTCAGTCCAAAGACATGTGTTTTAGGCTGATTGGCATCTCTAAATTTTCCATAGTATGTGAAAGGGTGTGATTGTGCTTTGCAGGTGGCTTGGCACCACATCCAGAGTGTCCCCCACCTTGTGCCTCCCATTGGATAGGCTCCAGGCTCCTCATGACCCTGTGTAGGATAAGCAGTAAAAAAAAAAAAAAACGGACAGATGGACATAATTAGCTTGTATGCATGTAAATTAATAGGTATAAACAACTTGTCACTTTGATAGTGAGGAATATAAGTAGGGACCCATTGACCTGGGAGTTTAAAGAGTTAAACATGAATTGTCCAGTTTGAGTTTGTTCTCTCTGGTTTGGATTAACAGCAGTTGTGCTGATGTAGGAACACTGTGTCCTTGGGAGATGACATATCCACAGTTTGGCTGGATAGGCTGATTATACTTCCAAATCAATAAGGATAGTTCACCTTTGAGGATTCTTAAGAGTGAGTTACTGATGCAGCTCAGCACACTTTGTAATTGATTGATTTTGAGCTTGATCTCTCACTTGATTTTCAGACTTGTGTCAGTGCTGAACATAAAGGATATCTTAAAAATCACACCCAGATTGTTGAGTGCTAGGCTGAATATGGCTTGCTGTGGAGAATACAGTAAACCCAACTCCAGCCTTTGCCATGTGTGTCAAGAGCTCAGAATTTGGCATGGGCTTAACTCTGGGAAAGGAGATGACTCTGAGTCATCCTAGTGCCTGTCCCATCCATGCCCGTCACTGTGGCATTGGCACGGAGCTGAGCCAAATGGTGCCAATGCTGCCTCTGGCACCCTTCCCAGCCGTTACCAGCACCACGCTCCCTCTTCTGTCTCCAGTGTTTGTTTCACAAGCCGTCTAATCAATTGGAGAGCAGCCCTTTAGAATGGAGGTTGGCATGAGGCTGCATTCTCCCATTGTGTCGCCTGTTCAATAGACAGAGAATAGCACACGTCTGTCAGCATGCGGTCCAATTCTCCCTCACGCTGAGTGTGGAGGAAATTAACCACATTGTACGTTATTGTGTGCCACTGCATGAAGGGCAGCATGTGCTTTTTGTTTTGTAATGTACAGTACAGTGTGTGCATGTGTAGCCTATTTGTCTGCGTTCATTTGCACTAACACACTGCCAGGTGTGCGCCCCATTGTTGTTTGGCTGACAAGCAGTGTTAATGAAATCACAGGCGCAGGTCCGGCGCATAAAAGAACTCGTGCCAGAAGAATGCTCTTGCCACGATGACACTCGCTCTAATTTACTGCACGCAGCCATGGAGTGCAGCATTGTCATTAGTCCTCCTGATTCCTGCCGGAAGGATGCAAATTACTATTTTTTTTTTTACTCACAGGCAATGCCGTGACAAACTGCTGATAAAGGTATGCAGAGGAATGAGAAGACTGATCAGCCATCATGCCCCACAACAGCGTCAGTGGCCCTGCCATGTCCATACATCTGCTCTAACAAATTAAGGCCAACTTGCCTCTCAGTGCCTCTGCCTTAGAGGCGCCTAAAGATCCATCATTACCTGTGTTATGGAGCGATAAAGGATGCAGACACAAATACACACATTCGAACCATGTTAAGCTGATAGGGAGAGTTGGCTGTTCACTCCAGTGAAAGTACCTGTGATTGTATCGATCCGAGTTACATAAATCTTGTTTTCTGTCGGCCGAAGTGAATCAGCTCTGACCCTCGGGGTTAACAAACATTGTCAGGGCTCTCAGGCCATGTGTAGGCCCACGCCGGCTCATGCATGGTAATGGCTGTGCCCAGTCCCATCACCCCACTGTCTCGGCTAATTGCTGACAATCTACTCTCACACACAGTGATGGGCCTGTGCTTGGCTAGCTGTGGCCTTAACAAGTAGTCAAGGTTTCTATGGACAAGACAGCCAGCATTGGATGGGAATCTATCAGCAGGAGGGACAAGGACCGAAAAGCTACATTCATTGGCAGAAGAGTTCCCTGCTTGGATAGTGCTACACAGAATAAAGCTGACTGAAGTTGTTCTGATGAAACTTGATAAGGTCTTTACAATTATGATTGGTGGGGATATTAGATAGGAGGGCTAAATTCTACTATCTATCAATAGCTAGACAATGAAACTATTAGTGCTGAGTAATGCATTACATCATGAGGTCTAACTGATGGCATAATAAGAATGATGTATGTTATAACTATTATTAACTATTAACAGTAGCAACTATTACACATATTTACAGACAGACAGATGCATTTGTGATTTATTTTTTTTTTAATTGTTAATAACATAATACTGTATTGGGTTCAAGCAAAAAAAAAAAAAAAAAAGTTGTAATTCCTTGATTTAAATTGAACAGTGCTACATTTTGCAGTTATGTCATCTCTTTTTTGTGCAATTTATACTTTAATTGGCAAATGTGTGCTTAGTCTCCTCCAAAGACATTTTTGGGAAAACAAGGATGATAGAGTAAATAATACTCACGTTCACTGCACCCATGATTGTATTTCACACTTGCCTTCTCAGTCACTGCTGATGACATCTTATGGATGCATCGGCAAAGCTGGATGAAAACTATCCACTAAACTGGCAGCCTGAAGGCTGTTTCTTATTACTTTGAAATTTTTGTGATTATATATATATATGTGTATATATATATATTTTTTTTATTATTATTTATTTATTTTTTGTTTTGTTTTGTTTGTTTATTTTTTTGCCTTAAAGAATCATACTAATGCCATTTAGAGTATTGTACTTTCTGTCTTTATCTCCCTCACATATACAGACATAGCAAATGTGTCATTAATAACCTATAAAGACAAAACATTCCAAAGTTTAATTAAACCAAAGCTGAGTGCCCTCTGTGAAAACATTACAGCAAGTAGAAAAGCACTCAAACAGGTGAAATAAAGTTGTTTAATTTCCTGGCTGTATATGAAATCCATTTGTTTGAGACTTTCAATGCACTCTCAGTACCCAGAGCTCATCATCATTATTTCATCGTATGGATTCCCGCCTCACTGAGAGCTTCTCCAGTCCTCAGAGAGGACACACACAGAGGGATTTATCACCATGCGCCAACACTGATTGTAGGACTTCTGTACTAAAAAATATTTAGCCTAGTTGTCGGGGTGAAATGAAATATAAATTTATAATAGTAAACTCTGCTGATTTTATTTACTTTAATGTAGCAAGCCATTTTAATGTGTGGTAAATATCAGATTGGAAATAGAATAAGCCATTATTTAAAAATCAGTGCAAGCTCTCCAGACAAAAGTTTTGAGTGAAATTACAGCCACTAGTAGTAGCACCTAATAATGTCAATTGTAACTGTAAAATATCAATAGGTTGTGCATCTGGACGAAGGTAGCTTAATATAATAACACATCATAAGAAAGTCTATGATGTTGCCTTTTTGTGCTTCCTGTCTAAACAGTACACAATTTTGACACTTTCATGTTACAGGAGGACAAATGTAATAATGTCATAAATATATATCTGTGTGTGGCACATACCCTTAACTAACCACAAACTCAAGCTGAATTTGTGCACCAGTCAGTGGAAGAGTGGACTGAAATGAACAGGATCTCAAGACATCTCAAGACACTAGTGGAATAGTGACCTGACAGGATTGGCATGGCCATTTAGGTGAGGCGAGGTGTTACCAAGTATTAGAGAAGAAATATTTTTGTCCAGGGAGCTTATATCCCACCCATATTGCATTATATCTTTGATAGGTTATAAGAAGTCTTGTGAATTGAAAGGAACAAGATATAGGAGAGTCAGTATGACATAGTATATGGTATTTCATAGCATCTGACTTCATAGCATCTGACTTCACAACTACAATATATTTCACATACTACAAGCAAGGCACAGATAGGATAATAAAGGTCTCTAGGTAGTGCCATTGGAAACTTTTTTAATGGACTGCTATAGTCTATATGATCTATCATGAAGAGTATACGTTGGTTATACTATTATCTGGGGCAGAGGGATAAATTAATTGCAGGATCACCTATTTACCCATGACCCTGTTGAAAATACTCATATATTAATCCTAAGAAGGGGGGCACTACAGTCTTAAACATGAAATGAAATACAGTTATTAATAATTAAAGAAAATTGGACATTGGGTTAGGCCATGACTATGGGGAGCAGAATAAACACAAAGAGCTGGATAAACACACACAAAAAAATCTTATTATGAAATGATACTAGATCAGGAAAAAAAATTGTGCACACCTACAATAGGTTTACAGTCATTGTGAAACTAATCGAAGTAAACTCTGCTCAAACTCATCACGTACATTTTTACTGAGTAAATGAACCATACCTGGTGGCTACTTTCTGCAAGGAACAGCAAATATATGTGAATATGTGTATTCTCTCTTTAAAAGTGTTGTTTGTTTGTTTTTTTTGTTTGTTTGGTTTTTTGCCTATAACAAGGTTTTAATTATTTAATTAATTGCTTTAACTATATATAATATTTGGTAACAATACTGTTGCAAAAGTATGAATGCTTAGTCCACAACGAAATACATTTTGCAAGTTTAAGAATCTGTATCAATTGCAAATCTGTATCATTATGAGTGAAATAATTGTATCTGAATGATATTGAATGAAATGATAACCGAATAAAAATGTTGAAGGCTTTATTGAATGTGGTCTACAACTGAGACAGGACACAACTGAACAGATGAGGATAAGTCTCTGGCTCAAGGACCCAATAGTGGCAGCTTTTCAGTACTCAGATTTGAACTCACAACCTAGCCCAAAGTAGCACAAGCTAATCACTTAGCCACATTTCCAAGAAAATTAAAATAAAATAAAAATCTAGAAACTTTAATTGCAAAATTAGCCCTTGTGCTTTTTTAAAGGGTTTGCATTAGTATGCATCAAATAATCACCCCGATTTACTTGTACAAACACATCTGTGATAAATATTTTTTTCACAAATTTCTGTAAGATGCTTGTGGTTCTTTACAACATATTATCTGGGCTGTGTAATTCCCCTGCAAACAGTCTATGGCTTCATTCCAGTCTTTAGTCAGTCCTCTCAACCTACTGTAATCAGTTTTTCTTAACAGTGACTCAATAGGGATACTATCCTTCACCACTGCAGTGTCTGGATATCCCTAGACTATTCCTAAAGTTATACGTGGCCATGCAGGTAAACTATGGACTGTAGCTGTAATGCAAACAAGAAAAAGATATGTTCTCTCTGCCTCATTAGGCAAATGTACATATATTACCTTCAATAAATGAGCAAATCAATTCAGTGACTAGCTCTGAGCTTGAACTGAAGCTGGCCAGCAGAAATGCATGGGCACATACGCGCACGCACAGGCATGTACAGTTACTAGCACTTTTGAAGCAAATCAAGTTCATGAGCAGAGTCAGCTAGCATTAATCAGCCTAGCTGTGGAGATACCTATTGTGCATGTTTGTGTACAGGTGCATCTCAAAAAATTAGAATGTCGAGGAAAAGTATTTTTTTTTTCTGTAATTTAATTCAAAAAGTTGAACTTTCATATATTCTAGATTCACTACAAATAAAGTGAAGTATTTATAATACAGAAATATCGACATAAGAAGAGCTCTAATCAGGTAATTAACTCAAAACACCTGCAAAGTCTTCCTAAACCTTTAATGTCTGTCTGATTCAGTAGACACAACCACAATCATGGGGAAGATGAAAGTAAATTTTCCATTTCATTTGGAAATCAAGGTCCCAGAGTCTGGAGGAAAAGTAGAGAGGCACAGAATCCAAGTTTCGTGAAGTCCAGTGTGAAGTTTCCACAGTCAGTGATGACATGGGGTGCCAACTTCATGCTTCCATCTGCAAACAAGCTTTATGGAGATGTGATTTCCTTTTCCAGCAGGACTTGGCACCTGCCCACAGCGACAAAACTAACTGGTTTGCTGACCATGGTGTTACTGTGCTTGAGTGGCCAGACATCTCACCTGACCCGAACCCATAGAGAATCTATGAGAGAAACCAGTCCCAATAATACAGACGAGCTGAAGGCCGCTATCAAAGCAATTTGGGCTTCCAGAACATCTCAGCAGTGCCACAGGCTGATTGCCTCCATGCCACGCTGCATGAATGCAAAATTCGTGCAAAAGGATTAAATCCCTGACCAAGTATTGAGTACATAAATTAACATACTTTTCAGAAGGTCAACATTTCTGTATTATAAATTCTTTATTATAATACTGGCTTTTTGATTTCCATGAGCTGTAAGCTGTAATCAAGATTAAAACAAAAATAAAGGCTTGAAATATTTCAATTTATGTGTAATGAATCTAGACCATATGAAAGTTCCACTTTTTGAATAAATTATGGAAAAAAATAACTTTTCCACGATATTTACATTTTTAGAGAGGCACCTGTATGCACCATATACACAGAGAGAAAGATATCAGAAAAAGAGAGAGAGAAATAGAGAGTGGCATAGAGTATGGCAATAGCCATGGTCAAGCACTGATGTTTACTCTGGATAGACTCCATCTGAACAGCTCAAAGCCTCTCAGCACGGCCATTTTATTACAGCTCCACCCGAGAGAGGAGACTGAGGAGATGAGTGGGCCTCTTCTATCAGTTAAACCTGCAATGCCAGCAGTCTCGCTGATCAACCCGACCACCTAGGGAGGCTGCAAGAAAGAGAGACAGCATAAGATGGAGACATGTGAAGGGGGGGGGGGGTAAAGTAAAGGAGAGGGGAAAAAAGAGAGAGCTCAGCTAATGACTAGCTCTTATGCATCAGTGCTCTTACTAATGAGCTTCCAGGGAGAGTGAAGGAGCAGGAGCTCAGGGCTTGCTGGGGATGTGAGGGGCCTGGGCCAACTTTCTCCCACTGAGCACCCTGCCTCCCCAGTCTCAGGGAACCCTGACTCCCAGCCACTAATGAGAGAGAGAGAGAGAGAGAGAGAGAGAGAGAGAGAGAGAGAGAGAGACCTCTCATCATTGCTGCGCTTAGCTCAGACTGCTGCATTCCTCAGCTCTTAATAATTTACATTGTATTGATTTCCTCCACTGCTCTGACACTATCCCTCACTCTCACCTGGCCAGATCCACTCATTTGTTTTCTCTGAAAACCATAGTTTCCTTTAGAAAGAAATGGATTATAGTAAAAGAGAACAAGGCTCCCCACTTGGCCCATGTCTGAACTAGTTAAACATAATGGTCACTTTAATTGCAGTTCTGTCAGAGCCCAAGATGCATCAGAGCTCAACCTTGTTTTCACTACAAAAATGGGCCTTGGTGGATTTTAAAGTAATTAAGAGCTAAACATTTTGAGAGTATAAAAAAAAGGGGCACAAAACTGTTTGCCATATTAGGGCCTCTGTGAAGAATCTGTTTTGTGCAAACGGAGTGTGGAATTTTTAGTCCCACTGAATTGTTATGTGAAACATACTCAAACGAGGTGTTCTCTCATTTGCATGCCATGTAAGCTATATATTAATATTTAAGTGGAAACTGTTCTGTTTCCCAATAAAATGTAGGATGCACCGACAATGCCAGACCAAAAGAAGCCTATCAAATGAACAAAAAAAGAGAGAAAAAAAATACATTATTCAGTCAATGTCCTATTTAACCCCTCGTCAGACAGAGAGCCGGAAATTAGTATTCATCCATTGTCAGTGTTCAGATCTGTATACTGCATTCTTTACATATTCATAAACTCAGGCTGATTTATTATTCAAATGATATGAACATTATGTACACTGGCATTTCCACCACTTCAAATGAGGTCTTTAGGTTTTTCTGTTTCTGTAGAAACCTGGCTTAAAGGCACTGAAGTATTAAAATGTATTAAGATGTCATCAGGGCAAGTTATACTGATGAGGGTATAGACAGTTCCTATGATTTTTAAGCTTCATGAAGTGGACACCATCGCAGGATCTCAATGTCTTTGGCTTGTTATACACTACCCCCTTGTGGATAAAGACAGAACAACCTATTAGAGAAGAGAGTATTTCACAGCATCAGTGTATGAGCTGAATAGACCCATATGGCAGATTTTGGCAGCAAAGTTACAACTCACCATGATGTGCTAATCTGATATTGTCACTCCTAGCCAACCAGAAAACAGATCTGATAATGAGTCAAGAAACGGCTGGATGAATTTTGCATGCTTCCAAGGAATTAATTAATTTTGGCTTTGGCAGGTTCTGGTTATGTGGGACTTGATGAAAACAGATGTGATAAGAAGTCATGCTTTTTTGGTTTGATCCAGAGGTCAAGACATGGTTACAGCAAGGCTGTATGAATTTTGTCTGAGGTTGAATTTGGCTGGGTTCAGGGTTATTTTTGCCTCTCTTAGGGTTTGGTTAAAACCTGACCTGATAATGCATTTGATATTACTCAAAAGTCAAGTAAAGGTTGCGAAAAAGATTTACTTGTGTTACTTTCTTGGGACTAACAACATTTTGCATATGCCCTGTCTAAAATGCATCTTGGCTGTTTTAGGGGCATCTGTACTTTTCTACACACACACACACACACACACACACACACACACACACACACACACACACACACATTTAATCTAACACACCATCTTGTGACAATTGGAAAGAGACACAATCAAATAACCACCCAACATGATAGCTTAAACAATCCCACCACCTACTGGCTGAGATCACCACCTGCTGTATTTCTTCTTCCAGGGCATACTCACATACTAAGCTCTATCAACACTGCAACAAAATAGAGTGCTTTTCAAATCCAAATGAATATTCATCATCCAGGTCCATCTGGTTATTCTGCTTAAGAACATAATCACTTCCAAAAATTCTTGTCCTTAATCTACTATTAGGCCATATGAAACATACAAATTAATATATAATTAACCAACCTGGCCTTAAGTTATATCACATGTTAGTAATATGGATACTAAATTTATGAAAGCATGAAAGCATGGATTATTGTGGCTTAAATAAGGGGCTTTCCAGTCTTGTATGAGGCAATCAGTATAAGAGCCACTGCTTTAGCTAATGACCCTCCCCTTTCTGCTTCAGCGCATCAGAATATTAATTTTGGCTGCACAATGTCCTTAAAACAACCTAGTAAATTGCCCAAGCAGGACGGTAATTGTTTATGAAGCTGTAAATTGCTTTGCAGTGGGCGAAACTAATAGCCTTTTGCTAGGGGGAAATGAACTGTTTTGTACGAGAGGCAATTTTCTTTATGACTGGTATTTTTCTTTTTTATTAAAAGTAGTAGTTACAGGCTGTCAGTAAGCTGCGTGTGTTTCTGCCAGGGTCGTGTGCTTCCTCTGGCTTTAGCCATGCATCAGCGTCTACTTTCATAGCTCTAATGGGGGTGATAGTACTACAGGGTAGCAATGAGTTACACAGTGTTCAGTATCAATTTTGCATAACAATAGGGCTGGAAAATAATAATGTAATAAAATTCAGAAGTAAACAATACACTTTTATGTGTGCATAATCTATTGTTCTGAGCAGAAATGTGCAGTGGTGTTTTGTAGTATAGTGGAATTTAAAATAATCATTAGACTTTTAAGATGAATATGAATAATAAAATACTGACGCATTCATTCATTTCCCCATAACATTGTATATTGTTGTTAGACATAGCTTGATATTTACTGCGAATTAGCAGCTCTCGTTCATGTTGTGTCACATCACACCACCCAGGTGTTGATTATGTTCAGATAACCACATGGTCTGCTGTGTGTTATTCATTCACACTTAACAAGCTTTACAACAGGTCCATACTCTCTTTAGTGTCAAATCACATACCAGGACCATTAAAAGAAAAACAAATTAAAAACAAGTGAATAGGTCAAACAATTTTTACATAAGCAAAAATTCATTAATTTTCCTTCCACTTTTCCTGGTGGGAGTCACAACAGGCTGAGAAGGTCAACCCCAGCCACAGATTTCAGCTCCTCCAGGGGATCCTCAGTAATTTCATCTCCCCACAAATGTTTTTGTTTGTGTATTTAAATGTCAGTTTCAGTCATGCTCTATGTATTGTCTCATATTTATTTCCTACATATCTCCCGTACATCTTAATTTTTTTCAACCTTTTTTGAAATTGACCTTGTATGATTTTAAACAGCTATAAGTATCAGATCTAGATTTGTTCAATAAGTTCTCAGACCATACCCAACCACCCGACTTACCATAAGTAGACTTTCTGTTAAGCAAAGCACAGTCTTAACAATCTCTCCCTCTCTCCTTCTGTCGAGACACACACGATTTTATGGATATACTAGAGATCCTGAATCTTTCTGCTCTCCATTTATTTTTTAAATATATAATTAGCTTACATGTCAAGAATAAGTTAAACTCAATTGGGGGTACGCAATTCTTTATGTACGCTATACTCCAGAAAAGGGTATGACAATGTGGCAAATTCAAGATATGATAACTGATTATTATGTTTTTCAGCACGTCCTGTTAAAAGATAGCTAGCTATTTTTGTTTTTGTTTTGTTTTTTTAATTCTTAGTGATAGTTTGATGTTTTGTAAAAAATTTCTTGCCACAAATTTAGCCTTTTCTTTATTGCACATGTTTGGGTTTCACTTGTTCTTGTTCATTTCAGCCTTGTTTGTCGTATTTGGGTTTCCAAAATTGGAGGTTTGTCCAAGATCAAAATAGCTTTTCCATGACCCCTTTGTATATTTGTATTATGCTTCATTGTTTTGGGGGAAAGTTTGGTTAAGTCTTTGGACAGTATTAGTCATAAGAATTAAGAAGTAATAAAGAAGTAGCCGGTCAATACAAAAAAGAAGTACAGGTTAACCCTCAAGCAAAATTCAGGAAATTAAATGCCAAATTCTGGTCAAGGTCATTGTCTATGTAATAGTAGTATTTTCGTTGTTTAAATAAAAATACAAACTGAAGATACTGATATTAATTTTGAAACTTATTTCCAAGAATTCCAATTAATATCAACATATTTACAGGTTTGTGAAAGAGTCTTGGTTACATAGTAGTCCAGCACGTAGCATTGCTGCCTCACAGCTCCAAGATCCCTGGTTCAATCCTAAACTCTGGGAATTCTTATTCCTGAAGAGTGCAAGAGCTGCGTCACAGAACGTGTTGACACTGATAATGATATTTCTAACCGAAATATAGTCCAGAAACTGACGCCGCTGCTCTATTAGCAGGTGAGTGCATGCCTCCCTACAAAAGTGTTTTCAGGGTCCGTGTGATCTCCACCTCATGTTGATAGTTCTGGTAAAAGTTTAACTCCACAATGAAAATTATTGTTTCATCCCCTATTGTCCTTGAAGACATATGTGAAGGCAGTGCAGTTAATTCTTTTACTGGTCTCTGTTTTCTGCTTTTATTCTAAGAGCCAGGTTGTGTCATTGGTGAAATACTTTTAAGGAAAATAATTCAAAGGCAAAATCCTGTGGGATTTTTATAAAATAAAATCTCTCAGATTTGAGATACATAAAAATGACGAAGGTAAGTATTTATATGGATATTATCCTTTTGTTATGGATATGTTTGTGTCATTGACTAGTAAGCTCAATATAAAGAAATCAAGATATATTGTGATGCAGGAGAATCCTTGTACAGGGCAATGAAATGCGATTTGTCAGTGTTTTGCAGCAAGAAACGACGTTATAATGTGTTTCAGTGGTGTATGGTCCAGCCTTCCTATTAAATGACTTGACTGGTTGTAATGTTTGACCAATCCAGAGGTTACTATAGTCCTTATTGTTTCAATATGTATTATTATTACAATATTTATTTTCAATGTTTAGTGAATCCTCATTTGTTGCCTCTGAATCCTTCTGAATGTTGTCCAGTTGTCTGAGTAAAATTAAAGTAAGATTTGATATGCAGAATATGCAGCTTTGCTTTGAGCTTCCTCTCGCTTTAAAGAAGTAGCCCCTATAGATGTGCTAGCATATATATATATATATATATATATATATATATATATATATATATACATACTGTGATATACTGAGAAAAAAATACCTGCATACAGGTAGAGTGGGTGGAAGACAGTGTCTTGCGTATCAATGCTTGTTTGGTGGTGCCCATGATAGTCATGATGCTATTTACCATATTGTTTGCAAGATATATGTTCATATTATGACATTTCTTTAGCCAGATGTGAAGTGCAAGTAGAAGTAGTAGTAGTATTAGTAGTAGTAGTAATAGTAGAAGAAGAAGAAGCTACAGAATTTTTGAACCTGCAGTGCATGTCAGATATCTGTTATCCAATATAAAACAATTCCACAAACATTACTTTACTTCATGCCATTAAAGAACCATTTGAATGTGTAAATTGACTGTACTTTCATTTTGGTTCATACAGAATCTAGAAACCTGTTCACAATCACATATGCATCCACTGTTGAAACCACTTAAAGATAAGAAACATTCCTGGACTATCTCTGATTTTTGCTCTTCCTTGTTGATGCACAAGATGTGAATAAACAAACACAAACCTGAGCAAAGTGTTGAGTTGAACAACATGCGTGAAACTGAACCTTTTCTCCCAACTATCAGGTCATTGATTTGATGCCTGTTCCTGTTTTAGCTTTATCTGCTCTTACAAGCACTTTATATAATCACCATTTCGGATTGTAAAGGTCTCTATGGTCATGTGAATATGTTTAAGCCTTACAGTAAACACAAGTCTGACCTTCTGAGTTAAATGGGGGAACAAGAACACAGTGTCTAGTTTGGGTGCTCCATATAGTGGAGTTGAGTTGAACCCATGTTCTAGTTGATTTGCCTCCTACAGCAAGTGTTAATTACAGGTGAGAATATAAATAAATAATTTTTGCCTAGACCAGTTTGGTTGCATACTATGTGCATGATAGAAACTAGCTAAGTTAGCTAGTAGAGTTCAAGATGGACAAGCAAACCTGTAGGCACACCTTTTGAATTAAAAGAACAAAAAGAATTGGAGGAGTGCTGTGTGAATACCTGTTTTCCTTTGCATGGATGACTGCATGCATGGCTGCATTTACAGCATGGGGTCAAAACTTTTTTTTTTTTAGCAAATTTGGGGTATGTCTCAACCAGTTCAGTAGGTAGTGAATCAGTATATTGTGTACAAAGTTGGGGCACTGGTAAGGACCCTAACTCACTACACATTGGGACACTGAGAACTAAAATTCCTGTGACATGATTATGTATTCGCATTGTAAAACATCACCAAAAATTATAAACATGAACATATTTAAGATTTATATGTCATATAAATTTGTTAACTTAATCAAACACATTTCAGTCATAATATGTCAAGCAGGATCATCGGCAAACTAGTGGATTATTTTTTATTAATTTATTTAAATTAACAATTAAAAGTCATTAGACTCAAATAAACTGTACATAGAACATGAAATAAAGTTAAAAATCACTAATGTAAGTAATGATTTGAGAGCTACAACAATGACAAGCTACTTACATTTGTAGCCGGAAGTTGGCTGAGAGTTCATCCCCCTATAAAAGCTGAGAGGGTTCAGAAGACATGAAGTCACTTTCAGTAAGGGAACATAGTGAGCATAAATGCTCACTGGTTTTTGCGGTGCATTGCGCAATTTTTAAGGGAGCAAACATTCCAGTGCACTGGAAAGATTTTGCAGTTGATACAGCCCTTAAAATGGCCGACTCCCTGATCAGTGCACTGACTACTGAACTAGGGAGCTGGTTGAGACACAGGGTTGATTAGCTGAAAGCATATTAGCATATTCTTTCTGTAGAGATTAACAGACTGTTTTATGATGGTCTGCGAGGTAAAAATACTAAATTTTTCAACTGAGGATGGTGGTGAGAACATAAACAGCCATGTTTAAAAAAAATTAACAAAAGAGGTCTATTGCTGCAGGGATCCTTTACTTAATGTTGTCCGAATGGAGCCTGTCAGTGCCAAAAACATGATTATATTTGCAGCCCATTGTGGTTGACTTCAATACTGGACCAATTTCAGTTAGTTACTTTGCCAAAAAGAAAAAAAAAAAAACATGGCAAACCATGAACCAGGTTGAACATTACCAGTTTCTCTTACAATGTACATGGAGATTGGCTATAGTATTGGTGGTACCATTATTGCCTTTTTACTTACAACTAATTAGGATATTTGTACATACCTGAAGAACTGGCAAGAGATCCAGTTCTGTAGTATGGTGATTATCATGACAAATAATGATTATTATAATAATAAGTAATATGAGTAGTTGTGTAAATTAATTTTATCACAGATAATCATTTATTAGGCATAAAAGATAAGTAAAATGCATACCATGGCAAAAGGAAATTATCCAGCAAAATATATCCAGCACAATATATATTCAATATTCAAGAGCATCTGACTGCTGTGTCGTAACTGTCCTCACCTCAGTACACAAGGGTTTTTTTCCATGGATGATCACGGACTATTTGAGTCGTCTTCAATGTTCAGGAAATACCAATCTGTCCCCCCAATATACAGGAGAAAATATTTTCTATATGTTCCGCTTTAATTTTCCCTGCCAACGGATCTGTCTTTTCTTCATCTATTCTATTTAATTTATTTATCTATTTATTTATGTCTTTTCTTTTTTAATATATTTCCGTTTGTTAAGGAAAATCGGTGTGTCGACCCCCCTCCAATTGTACACTTTGTTTCGCCCAGACTCAACACAAGTTTGGTGATGTATTTTAGCAGCTTCCCCATGCTGTGGGAGCTTCTATCACTCAGAAACCACGTGAATTCAAACAGTAACTGTAATCCTAAAACTATGTTCTAATTATGCACATTTTCAGTATGAAATTTTGGAAGTTTGGCTGCGCGGGAGGTCTTAGCGCTTGGACCCCCCCAATATCCAAGTGCTTGGACCCCCCCCAATGTCTGTAACATGATTACGCCCTTGGTTTGGGCAGGTGGGTTTGTAGGGGAAAAAAACCTAGATTTTGAAATGTGTGTTGAACCAACTGTTTAATGGCTCCTAAGCCCTTGTTACAAGCTCATTTTGACAAGTCCACTGTTACCTCAAACAGGCAACTCAAAAATCCAGTGGACGTCCACAACTCACAACACTCACAACTAATCTAGAGGGTGTATTTGAAAAAAAATCATGATACTTCTTTCATAATGTGCCTGTTAAAAGGTTATGTTATTTCTACCACTTTTCTGCCCAGTTACAGTATCTCACAAAAGTGAGTACACCCCTCACATTTTTGTAAATATTTGTTTACTGTATATCTTTTCATGTGACAACACTGAAGAAATGACACTTTGCTACAATGTAAAGTAGTGAGTGTACAGCTTGTGTAACAGTGTAAATTTACTGTCCCCTCAAAATAACTCAACACACAGACATTAATGTCTAAACCGCTGGCAACAAAAGTGAGTACACCACTAAGTGAAAATGTCCAAATTGGGCCCAAAGTGTCAATATTTTGTGTGGCCATTATTATTTTCCAGCACTGCCTTAACCCTCTTGTGCATGGAGTTCACCAGAGCTTCACAGGTTGCCACTGGAGTCATCTTCCACTCCTCCATGATGACATCACGGAGCTGGTGGATGTCAGAGACCTTGTGCTCCTCCACCTTTTGTTTAAGGATGCCCAATAGGGTTTAGGTCTGGAGACATGCTTGGTCAGTCCATCACTTTCACCCTCAGCTTCTTTAGCAAGGCAATGGTCGTCTTGGAGGTGTGTTTGGGGTCGTTATCATGCTGGAATAAATGGGCGGATCATGCTCTTCTTCAGAATGTCACAGTAGATGTTGCATTCATGGTTCCCTCAAAGAACTGTCGCTCCCCAGTGCCAGCAGCACTCATGCAGCCCCAGACCATGACACTTCCACCACCATGCTTGACTGTAGGCAAGACACACTTGTCTTTGTATTCCTCACCTGGTTGCTGCCACACACGCTTGACAACATCTGAAATAAGTTTATCCTGGGCTCATCACACCACAGGACATGGTTCCAGTAATCCATGTCTTTAGTCTGCTTGTCTTCAGCAAACTTTTTGCAGGTGTTCTTGTGCATCATCTTTAGAAGAGGCTTCCTTCAGGGACGACAGCCATGCAGACCATTTTGATGCAGTGTGCTGCATATGTTCTGAGCACTGACAGGCTGACCCCCCACCCCTTCAACCTCTGCAGCAATGCTGGCAGCACTCATACGTCTACAGTGGTGTGAAAAAGTGTTTGCCCCCTTCCTTATTTCCTGTTCCTTTGCATGTTTGTCACACTTAAGTGTTTCGGAACATCAAACCAATTTAAACAATAGTCAAGGACAACACAAGTAAACACAAAATGCAATTTGTAAATGAAGGTGTTTATTATTAAAGGTGAAAAAAAATCCAAACCATCATGGCCCTGTGTG